>VZQC01013305.1:279768-337599 GCA_009823505.1 Rhizomys pruinosus
CTCTCTCTCTCTCTCTCTCTCTCTCTCTCTCTCTCTCTCTCTCTCTCCAGAAAGAGCTTTCTGAAGAAGTTGGCCAGAATGACAGCCAGGCTCAGATTCCGGTCTCTCTCTCTCTCTCTCTCCAGAAAGAGCTTTCTGAAGAAGTTGGCCAGAATGACAGCCAGGCTCAGATTCCTGTCCAGATTTACAATGCCACGTGCACAGTGAGGATCGCAGCAGTCACAAGAGGGGGTGTTGGGCCCTTCAGCGAACCAGTGAAGATAATTATTCCTGCACACAGTAAGTGTGGGGTACCTGTTGACTACAGAGTGGGGACGTCTGGACAGTGCACAGACTACCAGAGTGCACCCAGTGCGGTGGTAGCTGATGTGTCCAAAATCAGGACTGAAAAGAATTGCTGAGATGATGAAGATCTTTATGATATCACACACTTCACAGGATCCCCACACCATTATTAACACTGATAACTTGCTTGCAGATTAGTCTTTTCTGAATACCAAATTTTACTTTACCAGTTGAATTTTGTTTAAGGGACATGGGACTGAATTTTGGACAGGCAGTACTGATAATCCTTAGCTCTCTCTGACTGGCACTGTTTGCTTGTCATGTTTGTTTTGCTCTTTTTTTTTTTAGAATTTTTTTATTTTTATATTTATTTATTTATTTATTTATTTATTTATTTATTTAGGTGTGTGAATGTATTGTCTGCATGGAGGTTTGTGCACCCTTGTCGTGCAATGCCGCGGAGGTCAGAAGAGGGCGTCAGATTCCCCTGGAACTGGAGTTCTCCTGGAATTGGAGTTACAGACAGTTCTCAGCTGTCATGTGGGTGCTGGGGATCGAACCCGGGTCCTCTGTAAGAGCGGTTGGTGCTCTTAACCGCTAGGCTATCTCTCCAGCCCCTGTAAGCTACTACTTGTCTTGTTTTTACCCATTCAACCCTTGGGTAATGTGCTCTCTGACTTGGTTTGCACAGAACATCAAGTCCTCACCCTGGCCTGCTCAGCTGAGCTAAATGCCCAACCATGCGTATGAGCTCTCGCATGTTGCTGGAATGTTCTTGGGCCAGGAGCCACCATGATTTCCCAAGTGGACCATGTGTTGTACTTACTTACATAGACTATCTCTGTTCTGACTCCAACCTGGCCTAGGTTGTTTGATATTGAATCACTGTCATAAAATCCAGGCCCAGCCTTCTTTATCGCTGTGACTTACTCATTACAAGTTCTTGCTAAACATGGCCTTTGTACCTAGAAACAGTTTAGGTACAACTAAACTGTGTCTGTCTTTTTCCCAGTGACCCCAAGCAGACTCTCCTTTTTAGTACCGAATTGGAACCGAATTACCTTCCTGTAGCTAGTAGGCTCAGTAACTGGGGAATATAGACACTGCTAATGGGGAGACTAGGTGTGTGTACCTAGCAAAAACTTGGAGATAATGAGATTCTGATCCTAAAGGCACAGCTTAAAAAAATCAGATTTTCAGCCGGGCGTGGTGGCGCATGCCTTTAATCCTAGCACTCGGGAGGCAGAGGCAGGCGGATCTTTGTGAGTTCAAGGCCAGCCTGATCTACAGAGTGAGTTCCAGGACAGCCTGAGGCTCCAGGGAGACCTTGTCTCAAAAAGACAAAAAAAAAAAAATCAGATTTTAGGGATGGAGAGGTAGCTCAGTGGTTAAGAGTACTTACGCATGGGGCAACTTATAAGTGCCTGCAACTCCAGATGCAAAGGGCCTCCGAGAGCGCCCACACGCAATTAGCTTAGGACCAGGGCTAAAGGTGCATGTCTTTAATTCCACTACTTGGCAAGGCAGAAGCAGGCAGAGCTCTGTGAGTTCAAGGCCAGCCTGGTCTACATAGCAAGTTCCAGGGCAGCCAAGGCTACATAGTAAGACCCTATTTCCAAAAACTAAAAATCAGAAATTATGACCACAAAACTTTCATCCCCATATATAATCCACTCCAAAAAATGTTAATGCTTTGTTTAATGCTTTCCTTTGCACTGCTCCAATATGGACGAGTACCTGTTACCACAGTTTAAATAACACCAGTTCCCTAACAGTCTGGCTCAAATTTTAGTTATCCTCCTACATGAACCGTAACTGCATAAAATATAAAGTTGCCTTTAATCCTAGCACTTGGGAGGCAGAGGTAGGTGGATCTTTGTGAGTTCAAGGCCAGCCTGGTCTACAGAGTGAGTTCCAGGCCAGCTGGGGCTACAGGGAGACCCTGTCTCGAAAAGACCAATAAAATAAAATAAAATAAAATAAAATAAAATAAAATAAAATAAAATAAAGTTGCTGCTAGCTCTTCCATCCACGAGTCACTATGTAAGTATCTGGTATGTGGCATGTTCACAGCCAGCCATGTCACTGTTTCAGATCCCATTGGTGACTGGCCACTGTGTCTTTGTTATTCTGTTCACACACTTAGTGAAGACGTGCATCCTGTGGCTTCCTTGCCTCCCAGTAACAAATCTGTGTGACTTTTACAAACATGGATAGTTGAAAGAAGAAATTAGTGAGCAAATATGAAAGGGCAGCAAAGAAATGAAAAGGAATCATATTACAAGTGAAAACCAAATCAATGGACGCTGGAGAGATGGCTCAGCGGTGAAGAGCACCGACTGCTCTTACAGAGGACCCGGGTTTGATTCCAGCACCCACATTGCGGCTAAGAACTGTCTTCAACTCCAGTTCCAGGGGAATCCAATGCCCTCTTCTGACCTCCGCAGCATTGCATGACACGGGTGCACCAACCTACATGCAGACAGTACATTCATACACATAAAAATTAATTAATTAATTTTTAAAAAGCTGGGCATGGCGGAGCACACCTTTAATCCTAGCACTTGGGAGGCAGAGGCAGGCAGATCTTCGTGAGTTCAAGGCCAGCCTGGTCTACAGACTTAGTTCCAAGACAGCTGGGGCTACAGGGAGACCCTGTCTCAAAAAGACCAAAAAAACAAAAAAGAAAGAAAACCAAATTGAAGGTAAGTGGAGTATGAGATGTTGACACCACCATGGGCAGACTGGCTGTTTGTGCAGCCTGAGCAACATAGTCAGGTTATTGACATAAGGGCAATGACGTGACAAAAATGATAAAAATGTCCCAGAGAAAGGGATCCCTGAAGAAACCTACGTTAGGGTGTAGAGACACAAGTAATGGGTACAGTACTTGCCTAGAAGGAGTGAGGGTCTGCATCCCACCCCAGTAGTGCAAAGCAAATAAAACAACAAAACCTTCATCCTAAAGACATTTTCCAAGGTACCTTATGACAGTCAAAGCAAAGAAGATAAAACATCGGAATTCTATCTCAACTTAGAAAAGAATGTGACAATTCCCCAAAACATAGAGAAGGCACTTTCTTTGTCCTACATTGTATGGTGAGAAGACACACACTGTTTAAATCTCTCATAAATAGTCTCTTGTAAATGAGTAAGTCATGCTGATAAATACCTCTCAATGTTTCTTTTATGCACAAAGAGATAACTTTGGTTCTTACTGTTTTGAATGCTTTAACTCACTCTGCACCAGCCAGGTATAGTGGCATAGGCTGGAGATACTAGAACTTGAAAGGCTGCGGCATGAGGGTGGAAGGTTGGAGACCAGCCTGGACTTCATAGAGAGAGCCTGAAATAAAGGAAGGAAGAGAAAGAGAGAAAATACAGTCTATGAGGCAGATACTAGTTTTACTAATTTTTCATTTTCTTCTGCTTTTTTTTAATCTATGTGAAGAGAGTCTGCCACTGGTGGCTTTTAATTGACAGTGAAAGTTGTTCTGGGCACGGTGGCGCACACCTTGAATCCCAGCACTTGGGAAGCAGAGGCAGGTGGATCTCTGTGAGTTTGAGGCCAGCCTGGTGTACATAGTGAGTTCCAGGATAGCTGGGGCTACAAGGAGACCCTGTCTCAAAAAGACAAAAAAATGAAAGTTGTATATATCTGTGGAGCACAGTGTGGTATTGATTGTATACATGGGGCACTGATACAATCGAGCTAGTTTCATTATTAATTTTTTTTTTGTCTTTTCGAGACAGGGTCTCCCTGTAGCCCCAGCTTTCCTAGAACTCACTCTGTAGACCAGTCTGGCCTCAAACTCACAAAGATCCACCTGCCAAGTGCTAGGATTAAAGGCGTGCGCCACCACGCCCAGCTTAGTTTCGTTGTTAATTAACAGCCACTGCACGGTTTCACCTTACATAAAGTGAGGACCACCTGTACGAACTGATCAAGGATTACAAGCCAGCATTTCTTATACATTTTGAATCACAAAGAAGTGTTTCTAATTGATGGAGTTGGTTTCGTTCCAGGCGAGGTAGATTACGCGCCCTCGTCAACTGCAGCGCCTGGCAACACTGAACCTGTACTCATCATTCTTGGCTGCTTTTGTGGATTTGTTTTAATTGGGTTGATTTTGTATATTTCTATGGCCATCAAAAAAAGAGTCCAGGAGACAAAGTTTGGGTAAGTTTCACGTTACAAATGTTAGCCCTGTGGTGTTGATAGGTTTGCCATGCCTCCAGTGCTGGCTAGGCTTGCCTTACTCCCAGACACCCTGTTCTATGGAGGCAATTTGTGCTTAGGCCAGTTCCTAAAAAGGCAGCCAGCAGCAAGAACAGCCTTGGGAGAAGAGCCTCGGGAGGCTTTCACTACGCAGACTGGGTGGTGTTAAATGAGAAGACTTGAAACATCCTCAGTTATCTTTATTCTTTATTTGTGTATATATGCGTGATATATGTAGGTATGTATGTATTCAGTTATCTTTATTATTTATTTGTGTGTATATGTGATATATGTATGTATGTATGTATGTATGTATGTATTATGTATGTGCATGCATGCATGCATGTGTCTGGTATGTGTGTCTGTGTGTCTATGCATGTGGAGAGCATGTCCACATCAGGTGTCTTCCTTTACCAAGCACCACTGTATTTTAAAAACTTTTTTCATGTATTTATTTGTTTTCTTGTGTATGTGCATATGTGCACACACATGATGTATATGTGTGAGTATACCTACCACAGTGTGAGGGCGGTTGAGCAGTCAACTTGGGGGGCATCAGTTCTTTCCTTCTACCTTGTAGACCTGGGGATCATCAAACTTGGCAGCAAGGGCCTTTAGCTTAGAAACCATCTCGATGGCCCCCAGCCTTGAGCAGCCCTAATCTGAAGATCCGAACTCCAAAATGGTCCAAAGCCAAACTTTCTTGAGCACCACTATGATGCCTCATGGTGAAATTTTGTTTTGTGCAAAAAATGATCACAAGCATTTTCTACAGTTACCTCCAGGCCGTGTTTGAGATGTGTAGGAAAGAGAAGTGAACTTTGTGTTTAAGCGTGGGTACCAAGATATCTCATATATGCAAAGATTCCAAAATCTGAAATTTATGTCTTTTTATCTCACTCATTTCAGAGACACACTCATCCTGTGTATAGAAGGAACACAGGATATTCATCGAGGCAGTAGCAGCGCTGGCAGCTTGGAGATTGCTTTGTTTTCTCTTTTCTTTCTTTTTCCTTTCTTTTGTTCGTTCTTCCTCCCTCCCTTCCTCCTTCCTTTCTTGGCTGAGTTTTGCACATTTTCTGTAATTATTAGTTTTGAATAGAAACAATTTTGTATTCAATCATTGTGATTTAAAATCCTCTGTTCTGGGTTGGAGAGATGGCCTAGCGGTTAAGAGCGCCGACCGCTCTTGCAGAGGACCCGGGTTCGATCCCCAGCACCCACATGGCGGCCGAGAGCCGTCTGAAACTCCAGTTCCAGGAGAACTCCAGCTCCAGGGGAATCCGAGACCCTCTTCTGACCTCCGCGGCATTGCACGACACGGGTGCACGGACCTGCATGCAGACAGTACATTGATACACACAGAGAAATAAAAAAAAAAAAAAAAAAAAAAAAAAAAAAAAAAAAAAAAAAAAAAATCCTCTGTTCTTTTTCCAGCACCAAGTCTGTCACTGTAGACAAGTCTTTTAACTTGCCAGCTCCCTTGCTATTATCTGTCTCTGGATGGTCTCCAGGATTACTACCAATACTAACTACTTTGAGTCTTAAGAATGTTCTTTTTCTGTTCTGGGGGCTGGAGAGATGGCTCAGCAGTTAAGAGTGCTGGCTGCTCTTGTAGAGGACCTGGGTTTGATTCTCAACACCCACATGGCAGCTAACAACCATCTGTAACTCCAGTTCCAGGAGATCAGATGCCCTCTTCTGACCTCCATGGCACCAGGCCCATACACCTGCAGCAAACATTTATACACATATAATGTAGGGCTGGAGAGTTAGCTCGAGTGGTTAAGATCACATACTGCTCATCCAGAGGTCCCAAGTTCAGTTCCCAGCACCCACATCAGATGCCTCACAACCTCCTTTAACTCCAGTTCCAGGAGATCTGATTCCTTTGGCTTTGAACTCACATCCATACAACTATACACAGACATATACACATATACATAATTTAAAATTATATAAAATAAATCTTTTTTAAAGGAAATGTAATGTTCTGTCAGCAATTAACAAGATGCTGAGTCTTTTAAGAATTAGAGTAGTCAATTTGTGTCATCAAACTGGACTTCCTGGTTAACATTATTGAAACAATAATTGTTGTATAGTGAGTTATAGGTATATTTGCTTGAGACTACCTACAATGTAGGGTCAGTAAAGACAGAACCAAACAGGTGATGGCTACTGCTCCCATGGAGGTGCTGAGCTCCCAGGGAGCCACATAAGCTTCCAGAATGTGAGAGATGAGAGCTGTAGAGTGGTGGGTATAGCCACAAAGAGATGCTCCATTGTCTTTTGAGACTTTTGCCAAGAGCTTTGGGAACTACACATAGCAATGCTATTCTTCCCAGTCCTCAGAAACTCAATATAAACAGCAGATAGCAGGGCTGGTGGTGAGTGGTACAGTGTTTGCTTATCATACCCAAGGCCCTGGGTTCAAGCTAAGGCACCATAAATAAATACATATCTTAAGAGAAAATAATAACTGATAATTTTTCAATGGCCAAACAATGTGAGCAACAAAGTTTAAACTGAACATCCACAAGTCAGTGCTAGCCTTGATATGCTATGTAGATATGACTGAATGGATGAGGGGAAGATTGCTTTCTGTTGCTGCTTATGAGGTTTCACCTTGATTCCCCTTCTGTGCTCTCCTTTAGGAACGATTTTTTTTCTTTTTCATGTATTTATGTTGTGTATGTGTATGCATTGCATGACACAGGTGCACCTACCTACATAAAAGCAATACACTTATATATATAAAATAAAAGTAACAAAATATTTTATTTTAATTTATTTTTATTTTTAAGGCTACTTTCATCAGCCCCATTCAGAGTAGTTGAACACTTTGCCCATCATCACAACAATAATAAAATAACATAAATTATATATATATATATATATATATATCAATATTTTTTTTTTTTGGTCTTTTCAAGACAGGGTCTCCTGTAGTCCCAGCATCCTGGAACTCACTCTGTAGGCCCCGCTGGCCTAGAACTCACAAAATCCGCCTGACTCTACCTCCCAAATGCTATGATTAAAGGGTGTGCCACACCATTGCCCAGCTTTTATAAAATATTTTTTAAAAAAAACACTAAAAAAAAAAAAAAAAAAAAAAAATGCCTTTAATCCCAGCCCTCCCTGTGCATTCTAAAGCCCAGCCTGGTCTACACTGGAGTTCCAGGCCATCTGGGGCCCTACAGGGAGACCCTTTTTTGTCTCAAAAAACACCAAAAAAAAAAATAAATAATTAATAAAAGTATTATATTTTTTAAAAAATAAGTCATAATTTTTATTCATTTATTGTTTTATGTGTATGTGAGTGTACTGTCTCACGTAGTTTTGGTATTTGCACCCATGTGTTGCAATGCTGGGGGCCGAATGAGAGTGTGTCAGATTTCCCTGAAACTGGAGTTAAGTTAAAGGACAGTTCTTAGCCGCCATATTGGCTGGGAATCGAACCTGGCGTCCTCTGCACGAGCGCCATCCGGCCCCTACCTTAACTGCTCGAGCCATCGCTCCAGCCTCATCAAAAAAAATTTTAAGTGATCAGATTAGAGCAGGGGTATAGTTCAGCAGTAGAACACTTGCCTAGCTGCCGACACTCGGATCTGTTCCCCAGCACTACACACCATACAAACACACACACCCAACACACCACACACACATGCACCACACCGACCACACATCACAGACACCACACATACACACACCTCCAGATCATATAAAATAAGCCAGGAATAGCATGGTACACACTGTAATCCCAGACACATGAAAGCAGAGGCAGGAGAATTGCCTTGAGTTGAGGTCATCATGTCTACATAGTCCAGGCCAGCCAGGGTTAGTGAAACCGATTTCAAAAGCAATACGAATAATAATTGAATTACACAAAATAGAAGTAGAATGTGAAATCCATTATTAACCTGAGGCTCAAGCATGGATTTAGTTGCTGACTTGGCATATGAGTTTCCACAAGCTTTTTTGCTTCCATGTATGTAATTTTCAAAGTTGTATTCTCTCCTTGAAATTATTCTGTATTAAAGTTAAACTTGCCTATTATGCCTAAGATTTTGACAGTTTTCAAGTGTCGGTCAGGAGTTTCAGAGGATGTGCCTGTGTTGGAGTTTGTCTGATATTTTGCTTCTGATTAGCCTGGGGTTGTAAGAGGAGAAACACAGGGGTTAATGCCCTGTTTCTGGTATGTCATGTCAAGGGTTCATACTACTAACTTGATTTAGCACTGTTTATGTTGACCTTCATCACCTAGTTGAAAATCTTGTTTCTAGGGTTTCTTTACCTTTTTTTTTTTTTTTTTTTTTTTTTTTTTTTTTTTTGTCTTTTTGAGACAGGTTCTTCCCTGTAGCTCTGGCTGTCCTGGAAACTCACTCCCTGTATTAGTCCAGGCTGGCCTCCGACTCACAGAGATCCGCGTTGGCCCTCTGCCTCCCAAGTGCTAGGATTAAAGGCGTGTGCCACCACGCCTGGCATTTATTTATTTCTGTATGTGTATCAATGTACTGTCTGCATGCAAGTTTGTGCACCGTGTCGTGCAATGCCGCGGAGGTCAGAAGAGGGTGTCGGATTCCCCTGGAACTGGAGTTCTCCTGGAATTGGAGTTTCAGACGGTTCTCGGCCGCCATGTGGGTGCTGGGGATCGAACCCGGGTCCTCTGTAAGAGCGGTCGGCGCTCTTAACCGCTAGGCCATCTCTCCAGACCAGTTTCTTTACCTTAAGGTTACTTTTCTCTTTCCATACTTTTCTTTGGAACCTAGTCACTGGGTCCAGCCCATAACTAAGCTAAGAGGTTA
Organism: Rhizomys pruinosus; assembly: GCA_009823505.1. NCBI lineage: Eukaryota > Metazoa > Chordata > Mammalia > Rodentia > Spalacidae > Rhizomys > Rhizomys pruinosus. The sequence goes on from VZQC01013305.1 coordinate 289,078, forward strand.
GCTTCCTCCCAACCTATAAGAGTGCAGCATCTACATAAATTATTTGGTATTCTACACAGATTTCTCCCTTCTATTTATTCATTTAGTCAATCATATTTATACTATCATAGACTCAATGAACATTAATTCTACATTATTTGGCTCATGATATTTGCCCACTGGAAACAGCAATTATTCTTTGCTCTTAGGATATGTATGTATGTATGTGTGTGTATATGTAAATATATATGCATGTTTGTTTGTATGGTATTAAGGTTCAAATCCAGAGCCTAAGGCATGATAGACAAACATTTCTGTCATTCATATCAAGCCCTATTACCTGTCCTTCATGATAGAGATGTTTTGATGTTACTAACATAGACCTAAAATAGATGTAAAGAAAGGAAAATATCTCTTCTCATGGGAAACATTTTTTGCAACTTGCTTGTTTGCTTGTTTTGTTTTGTTTTGTTTTGTTTTTGTTTTGTAGTGCTGGCAAGTGAACCCAGGGCCTCACACCTGCTAGGCAAGCACACTTCTACCAAGCTGCAACCCCAGCGGGGAATTTTTGGTTACAGAAGAATCCTTTGACGAGATGCTGATTTCATAGTCTCCTTGTGGTATCAGCACCTCGTTCTACTACCCTGTGTTTATAGGTGGATGTCTTTATTTTGGTGCAGGAGTGCATTCGCAGAGGAGGATTCAGAATTGGTTGTAAACTACAGAGCAAAGAAGTCCTTCTGTCGGAGAGCCATCGAACTTACCTGTAAGTTCTTTCACTGTTGGGCAAAAGTTAAAATAGTAGAGAGCCAAGAAAGAATTGGCAACAGATGGGTTTCTAATGAAAGCCAAAAGTTGAGAATGAGGAGAAAAAAAATACATATATCTCCATCCAGTTGTGGCGGGACACACATTTAATCCCAGCATTCAGGAGGTAGAGACAAGCAGATCTCTGTGAGATCAAGGTTACCTTGGTCTATATAGGGAATTACAGGCCAGCTGGGGCTACAAGGAGACCCTGTCTCAAAAAACAATAAAAAATTATGTGTGGGTGTGTGTGTTCTGATTTTTTTTTCCTGAGGCAGAGTCTTCCTTTATAGCCTAAGCTAGCCTCAAATTCATGATCTTCCTGCCTCAACCTCCTGAGTGCTCGGTTGACAGCTGTGCACTACCACATCAACCAGTATGTATATATGTTTTTAAATTTTATTTTATTTTTTATGTGTATGAATGTACTGTCGGTATATAGGTTTGTACACCTGTGTCGTGCAATACCACGGAGGTCAGAAGAGGGCGTCGGATTCCCCTGGAACTGGAGTTAAAGACGGTTCTTTTTTTTTTTTTTAAAGATTTTTTTTTTTTTTTNGTCTTTTCGAGACAGGGTCTCCCTGTAGCCCCAGCTGTCCTGGAATTCTCTCTGTAGACCAGGCTGGCCTTGAACTCACAAAGATCCGCCTGCCTCTGCCTCCCAAGTGCTAGGATTAAAGGCATGCGCCACCACGCCCGGCCTTAAAGACGGTTCTTAGCCACCATGTGGGTGCTGGGGATCGAACCTGGGTCCTCTGCAAGAGCAGTCAGTGCTTTCAACCACTAGGCCATCTCTCTAGCCCCATAGAATGGATATTTTTAATGTTCAGAAGGCTTTTGGGAACCAACGAGGAGATGATCACATATTGCCATGCAGGTCTCCACTAGTCAGGCTACTGGAAATGTGAAGTGAAGCTGGTTTACAAAACTGGGCTTAAGGACCCGCAAGCCCATGACATGCTGAGGGAGAGAGCAGCCTTGTGGGTGACGGGAGATGGGCCAGAGGTCAGGGACTGAAGTGAAAGAAGCAGCAAAGCAGTGACTATCGATAATTTCCAGCCTCATTTCCTGTTCTCCCGGCCACCAACTCAAAGGACAGTTTTCCAGCATGGTCTGCAGCAATTATGGTTTGGATTTTGCTGAGTGGGGGCGGGGGCTTCCGGTTTGGTGAAGGTTGTAAACAGATAAAAGTGTTCCTGAGGAGTTTCAGAAGTAACACAGAAAGAATGCCAATGTTATCAACTCTGCTCCTGGGTCTTTGGCTGAAGAAAACTCAAAAAGCAAAGCCAAATAGGATCTGAGGATGAGGGAATCCAGCCTACTATGAAACCAAAACTCATTTGACCTAGAATATTATTAATTGCCTTTCTAAACTCAGGTTTTTACTTTTAAATGTCTCTGTTCTTATAATTAAAATGTTCTGGCCAGGCGTGGTGGCGCACGCCTTTAATCCTAGCACTTGGGAGGCAGAGGCAGGCAGATCTTTGTGAGTTCAAGGCCAGCCTGATCTACAGAGTGAGTTCCAGGACAGCTGGGGCTACAGGGAGACCCTGTCTCAAAAAGACCAAAATGAAATGAAATGAAATGAAACAAAATATATAAAATATAAAATAAAATATAAAATTAAATTAAATATTCTGTTCAACAGGTTTTCTTTCCTTTATTGGAGAACAACTTGGGTAAATTTTTTTGGAAGATTTAATATTTCCTTTACAATTATTCATGGCTTTTCTCTTTCAAAGGCTTCCTTCTGCCTTAACTTTAGCTCATAGTGAATATCTGCCAAAGAATTATTAAGTGGTTCTCCCTTTCCTGGTCAATTCCTCTCATTGCCAACACTATTATCAGTGTTATATGTCTACAATATACCTTAGTATATGACATATTTCTTCACTGTAGACAGGAGTATTCGCTAGTTCCCTCAAGCAAGCAGTTCAGCAATATGTCCTTATAATGAGTTGCCACGTACTAATGTAGGAGGATAGCGTGTTCTCTGGATGGCTTCTGTGGTTTATATGCCTCCTTCCCTGGCTGGCATAAGAGGATTGGCTCTTTTCCATACCATAGATAGGGATACATAATCCACCAGCAGGTGCCCCTGGACACATTTTCCTAACCCCTTTAAGCCTAAGGCAAACCTCTTCTACAGGAGTCTAAGTGCTACATGATAGGAAGGGAAGTATGGTTTTCTCTCTATGGAGACTAGCATGGCCTTGAACCCACAGATATCCGCCTGCCTCTGCCTCCCAAGTGCTTTGATTAAAAGGCGAGCGCCACTGCACCTGGCATGGTTTCATTTTTATCGTTGCTCTTGTTCCAAAAGATTCATTTTACTCACAGCAATCCAGTAGAATGTAATGTGATAGTTTATCACTGGGATTTTTAGAGAAGAAATAATGCATAAATGGGACGAATGTGTAACTGTGACATAGGACTTTCTGTATGCTTCTGGTTGGATTTAACGGGACAAAGCACACTGAGAACTCTTACATATGCTGTTGTTCCTTTTGTAGTACACAGCTTGGGAGTAAGCGAGGAGCTGCAAAATAAACTAGAAGATGTTGTAATTGACAGGACTCTTCTAATTCTTGGAAAAATTCTGGGCGAAGGTAAGTAGCCTAAAGCAGTTCTTTGAAAATGTGAGGCAAGGGCTGAAGAGACGGCTCAGTGGTTAAGAGCACTGGCTCCTCTTGCAGAGGACCTGGGTTCAATTCCCAGCACCCACTTGGCAGCTAACAACTGTCTACAACTCCAGTTCCAGAGGATCTGATGACCTCTTCTAAACCCCTTCAGGCATTGCATGACATGGGTGTACTTAATGTATTAAAGAAATACACTCAAATACTTAAATAAAATAATAAATAAAATATTTAAAATGTGAGGCAGGGAGCAGGTAGGAGGCTTTTTAATGTGCATTTATTAAATAAAATACCACTTTTATGACTTGGAATTATAATGCAAATAATTTTGCTTTGCAACTTGAAAATAATAGCTTTTGAAACATTCTGAAATGAAAACATCTGACATTGGAATAAGGCGCCCACAGTCACTAGAACACAGTGCAGGACTGGGAACTATGAATTCCTTTCCTTCATTACAAAACGTGATTTACTGATTGGTGTTCCCTGTATTTAAGATATTCATCTAATTCTTCAGTTGATTTTTTTTCACTTTCCTTAATTAGTTGGAAGATGAAAATATGTATTTAATTTTAAAAATTGTTTTTAGGATGAATGATAATGTAATTAAAACACGTGTGGGTTTGCCTGACATGGCCGAGGCCCTGGATTCCATCGCTAGGATTTTTGAGGGGAAGACTCTGTGCTTTATGAACTTCAATAATATTTCCATGTTCTCCTGTGTCTTGGGACAGTTATAATGGTTGGTACAGTGACAAACTAAGCAGTGTCTGAGACACAATCTCATGATAGCAGTGTGTGACATAATGCCCCTGGTATCCCAGTGTGAGAGGTCTGGGCAGGCTTTGCTCAGTGTCTGCAAATAAGTCGCTTGGGGACCACACAGAACTACAGAGCTGGCCGTGCTGTTTCTGGGTACAGCATTCATATAGATGTTGTTTCACTTCACAGGAGAGTTTGGCTCTGTGATGGAAGGAAATCTGAAGCAGGAAGATGGGACTTCTCAGAAGGTGGCAGTGAAGACGATGAAGTGTGAGTTACCAATGGTTGGGCCCATTCTTCAATGCCCATTCTTGGGCATTCACACCAGCATCAGGTGTTCCATGCAAGACAGTGATAGTATTCTAGTCTTGGCTACTCATGAAGCACAGGCAATGTGGGAAGGTACCATAGTGAGCTCTCCGTACACATATGCAATGTATATTCTTTATGCTCAAAGAAATGTTTGTTCCTTTCACCAACTCTATCATTCTCTCCCCCGACCCTCACTATCTAGTAGAGCGAATGACCCCTAACTAAAGCCTGAGTTCCTGAAGCAGGGGATCTAGTGGTACTGTCTGACCCGGGATTGGTCTGGCTTATCTCTAATGGGGTGGGGTGTCTTCCTCAGAATATATATCATGATCAATGTAAAATTGAAAGAATCACCTCTGGCTTCAGAATCTCCATGTAGTTCATTGGTAGAGAGTGTGCCTAACATGGCACAAAGCTCTGGGTTCAAGCCCAAGTACTATGGAAGATGAAATTAAAATAAATATTAGACCAGGGCTGGAGAGATGGCCTAGCGGTTAAGAGCGCTAACTGCTCTTGCAGAGGACCTGGGTTCGATCCCCAGCACCCACATGGCAGCTTAAAACCATCTTTAACTCCAGTTCCAGGGGAATCCATTGCACGACACAGGTGCACAAACCTACATGCAGACTGTACATTCATACACATACGAAAATAAATAAAAATTTTTAAAAATCTTTAAAAAAATAAAATAAATATTAGACCATTTCAAAGAGAGCTTGTTAGGCTATGAAACCAGGAGCTTTAACCACATAACCTGGATTGACATGTTCCACAGGATAATGTAGTCACTCAATAGTGCTATGTTCTTCTGAGGATACATAAAATTGGTGGTATGGGGAAATAAATATATGTTTCAGAGTTATTAACAAAACAAAAAATAACTCTGAGCTGCATTTGCCTGGAGTTTGGCCTTGGAGAGGGTTTGTAGGCGACCTCTCCCCACAGCTCCTATTCTGTCCCCCTGTTCTCTGCAACAAAGGGAAGAGGCGAGGGCAAAATTGGAAGATGTGCTAAGGTATAAAGGTTATTAAATATTTTTTCCTCCGGGTGTGGTGGTACACGCCTTTAATCCCAGCACTCAGGAGGCAGGGGCAGGCAGATCTCTGTGAGTTCAAGGCCAACTTGGTCTATATAGCGAGTTCTAGGCCAGCTGGGACTAAAGGGAGACCCTGTCTCAAAAAGACAAAAAACAAAACAAAAACAAAATAATTTTTCTAGGTTTTTTTTTTTTAACTAGGAATAAAATAGATAGGTATTAAATCTGTAGATGGTATAGACAGTGGCTAGATAGCCTCATATATTAATTTAGTCACTAGTTATATCCTGTTAAATTCCTTGCCAGGCATGGTGGTACATGCCAGCACTTGGGAGGCAGAGGCAGGTGGATCTCTGTGAGTTCAAGGTCAACCTGGTCTGCATAGTGAGTTCCAGGATAGCTGGCGCTACAGGGAGACTCTGTCTCAAAAAGACCAAAATAGGGGGTTGGAGAGATGGCCTAGCAGTTAAGAGCACTGACTGCTCTTGCAGAGGACCGGGGTTCAATTCCCAGCACCCACATAGCGGCTAAGAACTATCTTTAACTCCAGTTCCAGGGGAATCCAACGCCCTCTTCTGACCTCTGAGGCATTGCACGACACAGGTACACAAATGTACATGCAAACAGTACATTCATACACATAAAAAAATTTTAAAAAACCCTCAAACTTAAAAAAGACCAAAATAAATAAATTAAATAAAAATTCCTTAAGGCAATCCTGGATTTATTTTTGTCTGCTTTTAATTATAGTTAGATAGATAGATAGGGAGTTACCATCTTTTTTTTTTAATTTTGTCTATTTTTTATGTGTATGAATGTACTGTCTGCATGTGGGTTTGTAAACCCATGTCGTGCAATGCCATGGAGGTCAGAAGAGGGCATCGGATTCCCCTAGAACTGAAGTTAAAGACGGTTCTCAGCTGCCATGTGGGTGCTGAGGATTGAACCCGGGTCCTCTGCAAGAACAGTTGGCATTCCTAACCATTAGGCAATGTCTCCAGTCCCCTGGAGTTACCATCTCAACCATGTTAAAGTATACAAACCAGTGGCATTAAGTACCTTCATGTTGTTGTGTGCCCATTATCACCATCTATCCATAAAACTTTTAATTTTTCAAACTGAAACTCAATACCCATTAAACACTAACTCTCCACTCCCCTTCCTACCCCTGGGATCAGCCATTCTACTTTCTGTGTCTGATTTCCTTACTTAGTACCTCCTAATAGCTGAACCATACAGCATTTGTTCTTTTAGGACTGGCTAGTTTCATAAAGCATAATCTTTCATTTTATTAAAAATCTGTAATTATATTTATTTATGGGGGCATGGGATGGTGAACACGCACCATAGTGCATACCCGGGCAGTCGCGGCGCATTCAGTCCTCTCCTTCCACCACGTAGGTCTGGGAATTGAACACAGGTTGTCAGACTTAGCAGCCAGCAACTTTACCCACGTGCCTGCCCAATATTGAATTGTACCTTTTTTTTTTGGTATTTGAGACAGTGTCTCCCTTTAGTCCCAGCTGGCCTGGAGCTCTCTATGTCGACTAGGCTGGCCTTGAACTCACAGAGATCTACCTGCCTCTGCCTCCCAAGTGCTGGGATTAAAGGCGTGTGCCACCACGCCTGGCCCCCAATATTGAATTTTAAATAGCTCTCTTACATTGATTTCATTCCAAAATTTTGTTCAGCTCACAGTACATGTGGGCCATGTACCAACAGAAAGGGGAGACCTGTGGTGTTCTTTCTTTTTAAAGGCAAGGGCAGTTGTGACAGACTAGTTGGAACCGACCTTGGGGTTTATGTGGAGGATGGGGGTTGTTTTTGAAAGTCTATTAAGTTTTTTTGGTCAAAAGTACAATTTCCATGCATATTCCTTTCCCTCACATACCACTTCCCTTTAATGTAACAAGCATCAATCTTTCATTAGAGTTGCTGGGTTTTTCCAGTTGATGAACTCTACTGGACACCATTGTTAACTGACGTTCTTATCTTTCCCTGGAGTTTCTTGGTCTTGTACAGTTCTATGGGATCTGATAAATATTTGAATGACCTGTGCCCACCATGCAGTACCATATAGAATAGCCCTGAAAATTCCTTTCTTGGCTTCTCTGTACTCTCCCAACCCCCAAACACTGCCAAATGCTCCTTTCTTTCCTGTCTGTAGTTTTGTCTTTTCCTGATTTTAGGAGTTTTTGTTTTGTTTGGGAGGGGAATTTTTATTTGTTTGTTTTGTTTGCGTTTAGAGACAGACTTGCTATGTAGCCCAGACTCGCCTTGATCTCTGAGCCCTCCTGTCTCAATTTCCTGAGGGTTAAGAATATAGGCATGGGGATAGAGAGATGGCTCAGGGGTTAAGAGCACTGGCTACTCTTGCAGAGGACCTGAGTTTGAGTCCCAACATGGTGGCTAACAATGTCTGTATCTCCAATTCCAGGGCATCCGATGCCTCTTCTGACTTCTACCAGCACTGCACAACACAGCTGCACTCACACACACGCAGGCAATACACTCATAGACATAAAATAAAAATAATAAATAAAATATTTCTTCAAAAAGAATATAAATGCTAGGCATGGTGGCACACACCTTTAATCCCAGCACTCGGGAGGCAGAGGCAGATGAATCTCTGTGAGCTCAAGGCCAGCCTGGTCTACTTAGGGAATTCCAGGCCAGCTGGGGCTACAAGGAGGCCTTGTCTCAAAAAAGACCAAAAAAAGAATATAAGCATAAGCTATGATGCCTGCTGTGGTTTTAGTCCTAGAAAAATTGCTGTTTCTTGATCCCACCCCTAAACTGAGTAAGCTGATCATGCTTAATGTTTTCTATCTGCTCCTCTAGTGGACAACTTTTCTCAACGGGAGATTGAAGAATTTCTCAGTGAAGCGGCGTGCATGAAAGACTTCAGCCACCCAAATGTCATCCGACTTCTAGGTACATCAGGGAGATACAGGACTGAGGGCCAGGAGGGGCTGGGCTAATCCACTTGAGTGCCAGAGGGGAAAAGGTTCTGGTGCAGTTTACAGCTGCCCAAATCCCCCAAGGAATTTATAACACTGGGTTTTTATTCAGAAAACTTCCTTATAGTTCTACTTTCTAAGGCTAATAGTCAAAATGGATTTGTGTTTCCTAGACATTGATGGGTTTAGAGATGGTGAGTATCCACACAGATTAGAGAACTGTGAATTAAAATAGCCCCTGGTGGCTGCCAGGGTGGTGCATCCCTTTAATCCCAGCACTCGGGAGGCAGCCTAGGCCAGCTACAGGGAGAACCTGTCTCAATAATAACAATAACAATAATAATAATAATAATAATAATAATGCCGGATGTGGTGGTGCATTCCTTTAATCTAGAGATAGGGGAATCTCTGTGAGTTTGAGGCCAGCCTGGTCTACATAGCAAGTTCCAGGACAGCCAGAGCTACAGGGAGATCATTTCTCAAAAAGACCATATAATAATAATATAATATATATTAATTATATAATAATTATTATTATAAGGTATTAGCCCCTAGTGACCCAAAGCCAAGACACAGAGCTAGTCCTGTGACCATCTTTGTTGGGGTTAAGGTTATCCATGAATTGGGTATCAGGGGAATAAAACTACAAAAGTAGACAAGTTCCATAAATTATCTTTGAGAAATAATTTATGAACAGATTTGAGAGTATTCATTTATGGTCATGGCACATTAACAATTTCATGGAGTATGACAATCTAATTTGGCATTGTATTAATAGTTCTGTTACATAAAAATGCAGCACTGTGGGTGGGTGCTGTGTTAGGGGACACTATTCTAACACAGAGCGGCAATCCGGAAATGGTTACTTTCTTCTGTTCTTTGACTTGATCTATGATAAATTTTCATTTTGTTTTTTATTTTTGAGACAGGATCACACTATGTAATCCTGGTTGGGCTGGAACTTTCTATGTGGACCAGGCTGGCCTTGATCTCACTGAGATCTGCCTGCCTCTGTCACCCAAGTACCGTGATCAAAGGCATGTGGTACCATGCCCGGGCAATCTATGGTAAATTTTTTAGAGACCTTTCCAAATTTTATATGACTGACACTGCAAAGAGATGGAAACCTAAGGTTTGGATGCAATCTTATGTCAAAGAAACAACTATTATTGCAATTACTGGCTTTAACAAACTAGAAAAACAATCGGACTTTGTCTGCTGGATAAACTGCAAATAGTTGGCAAGCCCAGCATCAGATGACTGGTTCTATCTAGGTCTAGAATTCCAGGATAAAGTATTATAATATCTTTCTCTAACTGAAAATTTGGATAAGAGGGTTTTACCTATAGGCCCTTAAAAACACTTTAGTAACTTTAAACATCTGGTTGCAGTAGATGTTTTCATTTAATGAGAAAGCATTTACCTAGTTTGCCTTTTGATTCCAATGAGGTCACTTCCCCTCAGTTTATTCAGTCTAACAAAAACTCCTCCATTTGTAGTTGTCCGTTCTCTCGACAGATTGAATTTTGAGAGCTCTCTCCAAGGATTAACCTAATTTGAAAGAAAAACAAGTGGTGCAGCTAACATGTGTTATATATTCTAGAACCCATGTGAGAGTTAGGAGCTTTGCACTTTTCACCTCTTAACCTGGTAGCACATGGCTCCAATTTGCCCAGTAGACCTCCAGGGTTTATTTGTTCACACATAACAAGGGCTCTTTGTAACTGGTTCTGTTTTTCATTTCAGGCGTGTGCATAGAAATGAGCTCTCAAGGCATCCCAAAGCCCATGGTGATTTTACCCTTCATGAAATATGGAGACCTACATACATATTTGCTGTATTCCCGGATAGACACAGGACCAAAGGTAACAAGCTGCTTGCATTGTCTCTAAACTGTTTTGGGACCTCCCCACAGTCTCTGAAGATGCAGAGAAAGACACTGACTTTGGTTCAGGGTTCGGAGGGTACCTAGGGTCCTCTCTCCAGGCATGTCTGTCATCCCCATTCATAGTGGGAGGAAGGCAGTTGGGTCCACAGTCTCTGGCCAAAGCCTTGTAGAGCCAGCCTCCAGCCTGCAGCTCACACTCCTTGGCCTCCTTGGCCATTATTCCCCACTGGCCATTAAAGGCAGCTCTCCTAAGAAATTTGTTTTCTTTTGTTTTGTTTGGAACATCTTCTTGCACTGTAGCCCAGGCTAGTTTCCAGGCATGTACCACCACACCCAGTTCTCCTAAAGTAAATTTTACAGAGCCCCCCTTTTTTTTTTTGTCTTTTTTTTTTTTGAGACCGGATCTCCCTTTAGCCCCAGCTGTCCTGGAACTCACTCTGTAGACCAGGCTGGCCTTGAACTCACAAAGATCTGTCTGTCTCTGCCTCCCAAGTGCTAGGATTAAAGGTGTGCGCCACCACACCCGGCTACAGAGCCCTTCTTAAAGTCAAAGATTTTAAAGTTCTAAAGTGTTCAAAAAGAATGAAAGAGAGAGAAAAGGAAGGAAGGAAGGAAGGAAGGAAGGAAGGAAGGAAGGAAGGAAGGAAGGAAGGAAGGAAGGAAGGAAGGAAAGAAGGCAGGCCAGCCAGCCACTATTAGGAGTAGTATGAGGGTGATTATTAATGAGACCACCCCCAAGTAATAATAAATGTTTTAGTATAGTCATGACCCTAAAGAAAAGAGTATACCACAAGTTCCTGCCCATCACAAATGGGTCTATTCACGATATTCTTCTCTACATCCTCACGGTTGTATAAAATACAGTTGAGGGCTTAGGCTGCGCTCAGTGGTAGAGTCCTTGCCTAGTGAGCTGATCAGTTTTGTTTTGTTTTTTTTTTGTCTTTTCGAGACAGGGTCTCCCTGTAGCCCCAGCTGTCCTGGAACTTGCTCTGTAGACCAGGCTGGCCTTGAACTCACAAAGATCCACCTGCCTCTGCCTCCCGAGTGCTAGGATTAAAGGCGTGCGCCACCACGCCCGGCTTAAGCTGGTCAGTTTTTATTTTCAGTTGTCAGCATAACACAACCCAGAGTCACCTGGGAAGAGAGAACAGGAGTTGAAGCATTTCCTCCAGCACATTGGTCTGGGGAGCATTTTCTTGATTGCTAGTTGATACAGGAGACACCAGACCACTGTTGGTGATTCTAATCCATGAGTAGAGGACAGCTTTCCATATATTCAGAGTCTTAATTTCCTCCAGCATGTGATTTTTCAGAACATAAATTGTCCACTTCATTCGATTCATGTCTAAATATTTGTATTCTGTTGTAGCTAGAATTATTTTCTTGGTCTTATTTTCAGATTCTTAGTAGTGTGTGAAAATGCAAGGCTTGGTGTATGTACTGTTGTCTGTCCTGAGATGTGCAGGGTTTCTGAACTCCTTTATCGTTTGTACTGCACAGTTTTTTGTTGTTGTTGTTTTGTTTTGTTTTTTTTTTTTTTGGTCTTTTGAGACAGCATCTCCCTATAGCGCCATCTGTCCTTGGAACTCAGTATGCAGACCAAGCTGGCCTTGAATGCACAGAGATCTTCCTGCCTCTGCCTCCCAAGTGCTTGGATTAAAGGCGTGCGCCACCATGTCTGGCTTCACAGTTTTTTTTTTTAATATTATTATTTACTATTATGAGTGTATTTTTTAATTTTTAAAAATTTTTTATTTATTTTCATATGTGTATGAATGTACTGTCTGCATGCAGGTTTGTGCACCCGTGTCGTGCAATGCCGCGGAGGTCAGAAGAGGGCGTCGAATTCCCCTGGAACTGGAGTTAAAGACAGTTTTTAGCCGCCATGTGGGTGCTGGGGATCGAACCCGGGTCCTCTGCAAGAGCAGTCGGTGCTCTTAACCGCTAGGCCATCTCTCCAGCCCCCATAATTTTTTAAATTTTTATTTATTCTTGTATCTGTATGACTGTACTGTCTGCATGTAGGTTTGTGCATCCATGTCATACAATGCCATGGAGGTCAGAAGAGGGTGTCGGATTCCTCTGGAACTGGAGTTAAAGACGGTTCTCAGCTGCCATGTGGGTGCTGGGGATCGAACCCAGGTCCTCTGCAAGAGCAGTCGGCACTCTTAACCGCTAGGCCATCTCTCCAGGCCCCACAGTTATTTTTTAAAATGACTTTTAATCACAGTCTCCAAGAGTATACAACAGAAAATGTCTGATTTAGCTCTTTCCATAAGTCCATTACTTAAGGGTAAGGATAATTAAGGCTCTTTGGTTTTATATGAAGTGTATAATTGGCATATGTCTTGGTTGGGAAATATAAGTCATTAAAGTACAATGCTCAGGGTTGTAGCTGAGTGATTGAGTGCTTGCTTAACATGCATGAGGCCCTAGGTTCAGTCCCTAGTACTGAAGGAAAAAAAAGAACGGAAAACAAAATGCAGTACCTTTGTGAGAACCATTTCAGAAAACTCGCAGTCCTTGGAAAATGGGCTGTGACAAATCCAGTGACGTAGTTGGGGAGGGGAGTCATGGATGGACCGGTTCATGATTCAGGATTGCCAGGAACTCGTAGCCAGCCCTTCTTTAGGGCAATGACTGCAATGAAACATTTATTACTTGGAGGTCTTCGTTAGTCACCATCCTTATAACCAACTGTAAGTGACTCTTTCCCTCTCCATGTTTTTCTCTTCCCCCTTCCTTCCCCCTTTCCTCTCCCTTCCTAATCTCCTTTTTTTTTTGGTCTTTTTGAGGCAGGGTCTCCCTGTAGCCCCAGCTGGCCTGGAACTTGCTATGTAGACCAGGATGGGCTCGAATTCCCAAAGAGCCTCCTGCCTTTGCCACCTGAGACCTGGTGTTAAAGGCATGTGTCACCAGGCCCAGCTTTCCTTTGTTCTTTTTAAAGTCTCACTCTGTGTAGCTCAGACTGTCCTGAAACGTACTCCACAGCCCAGACTGGACTTGAGCTCATGGTAATCCTCCTGCTTCAGTCTCTCAGCATCTGTATTAAAGTAATGGGCTACCACACCTGGCCTTTTTAATGCCTCTGTCTGTGTGTGTAGGGGGGGTGACTGAACCAGGGCTATGTGTGCTACACAGCACTCTACTCCTGAGCTTCATCTCTAGCCCATCTGTGGCAGTTTAGTCTGATTCTTACAACGTAGAGGAAACACTACGTGACTGAAACTCTAGGAGGGCCCTAGGGAAAGAATATGAGTTTCTGAGTACATAACTTATATTTTGGTCTAAGCCTAATTGCTATTGTCTACAGGAAGAAAAGTATCTTTGTAAATATCCCAAAGTAGGTTAGAGCTGAGCAGCAGACAGAGCACATTAGCCTCTTTGTGAGTTTTTTAATGTCATAATCATAACATTATTTATTTAAATGTAGTTATTTTGGTATTTAATTTTTTTTTAAAGAGAGGGGAAAAAAAATCCCTGTATTTTCCTGGTAAAATGAAATGGCTCAGAATGGTATATTTAGGCAATTTAAGAAACATTTATTATTTACATAAAGACCAAATATGATAAGTCTGTTCTAAGTATGCGTGTCACCACAGTACAGAGCTGTCACAATGTTACTGCAGATGATGCGTGTTGAAATTATGGAGTACTAGCTGCATTTATAACTCAGCCACTTACAATAAAAGTGAGACATCAAGAGAGTGAGACCATGTGTGTGCTCGAAGCAGGATCTGTTTCTGGACTGTGGCTTCGGGGGTCGGAGCCCCTGTGAACATCAGGCTGCCTCCTCCGCCATTTTGCAGGCACCATGGAATGTGTATTTCTTATTGTAGAAGTTTGCAAAGTACTTTAGGTTGTGCTGTGCCCTGCACATGGTCCCAATGGTGGGCTTCAGCCAACATGCTTCAGCAAGGGACCACCCTGGTAGGGAGCGGGGCTGGGCTCGGGCAACACCTGCTGGAGGCGCTGTGCTGCGCATCTGGAGACTGCACACGTAGCATGCTTGCCCAGGACTGGGCAGATGTTCCCTATGTGAGTGGAGCCCGCAGACTGGTTGCTCTGAGTTCCAGACGGACCTTATGGGTCTGGATGGGTTTCTTTGGGGCCGAGGATGCACATACCAGACTCTCAAGTGTTGAGGATGGAAGGAGGATTCTTGGCTTTCTTCTTGAAGACTGAGTTCTCGGTCTCAGTGAAATGCACCCACGCAGCCTCAGGCACACGGTCACCTTTTTCCAGGCTGCCTGCCAGCCTCACTGCTGCTTTGGTGCATAGGAATGGAAAGCTGTTGAGGAGAGGGCTGAAGCTAAACCGTAGGTGCCAAGAGTACGGCCCAGGTTTGCCTCCCAGGCTTAGCCCTGTTGGAGCCATGTGCAGCCGAGTCCCAGGAGCCTCCGCCACTCGACTGCTGGACTCTCATGCCGCTGCCCACACTGCCGTTGCAGAGACATCCGAGTGTGGCGCCATAGGTAGCGTGCAGCCACTCCCAGCTCCGTGGCCCCCTCAGTGTCAAATGCTCAAGGAGTCGCTGTTTAACCTTTACCAAACTCGTAAGCTCCCTCAGGGACCAGATAACTTCAGCAGCTTTGCCCTGAACCAGAGAACACAAGGGGAAACTCAACCTGCGTCCCCAGTACGGTACGTTCCAGGACATGTGCTGTGACGGGATAGGTCATCCCCACACTGCAGAAGTGATCACAGACAGCTGGTCTTGCTAAACACCCCACCGCACTTCCTCGTCCTCCGCTGGAGTCACAGAATAGCCGTAGTAGCTCAGAAGGGCTTGGGAGTGTCAGGACTTGGAATTTTCTATGCTACTCAACACAAGGAGAGAAGTGACAATCTCGAGGTTCTAGCGTCTGCTGTTCTAGAGAAGCAGAGGTGATCTGTGTGCAAAGATTTAAAAGTACCAAGTTCCTGAAATTCAATAAGATATTTTTATTAATTAAAAAAAGAAGAAAATATCCCAAAGTAAAATGAACTTGCTTACTATGCATGAAGTACAGAGATGAATCCTTAGCACCACAAAAGAAAGGAAGGGAGGAAGGGAGAGAGAGGAAGGATGGGAGGAAGAGAGGAAGCGAGGAAGGAAGGATAAAAAATGATAGCAGAGGGCTGGAGAGATGGCCTAGCGGTTAAGAGCGCCGACCGCTCTTACAGAGGACCCGGGTTCGATCCCCAGCACCCACATGGAGGCCAAGAACCGTCTGAAACTCCAATTCCAGGAGAACTCCAGTTCCAGGGGAATCAGAAACCCTCTTCTGACCTCCGCGGCATTGCACGACACGGGTGAACAAACATGCATGCAGACAGTACATTCATACACATACGGAAATAAATATAATTAATAAAAAAATTTAAAAAAATGATAGCAGATAGGGAGACAGAGTTGAAAACAGCTCCTACTGACTGGGATTTTTACCTCCAAAACATGTGACTGTCTCCCAGCATTCCTCCTCTGCCCTTACTAAAAACAGGTACTCCTCTCTATTTGGTATGGCCTGTGTCCCAGCACCCCTCAGGATATGAAGAATCACCTCAGCTTCATAATGTGCGAAATGGTACAAGATCTTCTTCACTGTGAATGCATTAAAAGATGAAGAGAGGAGAATGTAGTGTTTTCCAGGGAGATTTAGGGGCTTCCTTTATTCCTCTTTAAATGCCTTCTAAACACTGGTCTTCCTTCTGCTTCCTCCACCCTAGCACATTCCCGTACAGACCCTGCTGAAGTTCATGGTGGACATTGCCCTGGGAATGGAGTATCTGAGCAACAGGAATTTTCTCCATCGGGATTTAGCAGCTCGAAACTGCATGTAAGAACCTGGGCCTCACTGAAGGGTATAAAATTTCATGACCTTGATCTTCATGAGGCTCGGTGATGACCTACTGCCATTAGATGATGTCACCTCCTCACCTCCCCCATACAAGGCCAGTGCCACTTCTGGGTACCAGACAGGATGACCACAATATGGTAGATCGTTTTCCCCAAGGGGCAAGGAGGGGCAGCTGTTCTTCCATTCCCGCTGTGCTGTATCTTTGTCTCTCCAGTGCCACCAACCCCTGTGCTCAGCTGCACCAGCTCTGACACAGACCAAAGTGATGTAGTACTGTAATGCTGGTCTCCAGTATCTGCTGTGTCTTTGACCCCACCACAGACACCCACCCCCAGCTTATGGGCTGTATGTCCTTGTCGTGGTCATAGTCATCATTGTTGTCCTCTCCCTTACCCTCCTCCTCTTCCTTTTCTTCTTCTTCCTCCCCCTCCTCCTTGAGTTCCTCTTCCTCCTCCTTCTCCTTTTCTTCCTCTTCCTCCTTTTCCTCCTCTCCCTCCTCCTTCTCTTCCTCCTCTTCCTCCTTCTCCTTCTTTCTAAGTAAGGGTCTCGTGTCCCAAATTGGCCTCAAACTCACCATGCATCTAAGGATGACTTTGAACTTCTGATCTGCCTCTACTCCCCAAGTGCTAGGATTCCAGTATACGCTGTATTGGGGATGGAGCTCAGGGCTTCATGCATGCTAGGCAAGCGCTCTACCAACTGAGCCACATCCCCAGCCTCCCTGTGTCTTCGCTGGTCTCTTGTCTTGAGTGTTTTAGCTGCATCTGCTGTCTGCCTGGGATTAAATGCTCTGCTCTCAAGGTTGTTCAGGATATTAACTGGCTCTTCGCAGGTTGCGGGATGACATGACTGTCTGTGTGGCAGACTTTGGCCTCTCTAAGAAGATTTACAGTGGCGATTACTACCGCCAAGGCCGCATCGCCAAGATGCCTGTGAAATGGATCGCCATAGAGAGCCTTGCAGACCGAGTCTACACAAGTAAAAGTGATGTGGTATGTACGCAGTTTTGATTCAATGGAAATGAGGGTCACCGAAAGAAATGACTAGACTGCTGGTCAGAACATTCTGCTCTGATAAACTAAGGATTGGGAGCATGCCCAGACCCCTCTTTTTTTATTTATTATTCCTGTATTTACTTTTTTTGGTATTGGGTTTGAACGAGGACTTTACACATGCTAGGCAAACACTGCCATTGAGTTACTTTCCCAGGCCTTAATTTTGTTTTTTTTTTTTTGTTTCTTGTTTTTTTTTCTTTTTTTAAGATGGATTTTGTTTCTTTTTTTTTTTTTAATTTTATTTATTTTCATATGTGTATGAATGCACTGTCTGCATGCAGGTTTGTGCACCCGTGTCGTGCAATGCCGCGGAGGTCAGAAGAGGGTCTCAGATTCCCCTGGAACTGGAGTTCTCCTGGAATTGGAGCCACAGACGGCTCTCAGCCGCCACGTGGGTACTGGGGATCGAACCCGGGTCCTCTGCAAGAGCAGTCGGCGCTCTTAACCTCTAGGCCATCTCTCCAGCCTGGCCTTAATTTTGTATTTATCTTTAAAATATATTTTTATTTCACCAGCGTGTGGTGGTGCATGCCTTTAATCCCAACACTTAGAGGCAGAGACAGGCGGATCTCTGAGTTCAAGGCCAGCCTGGTCCACATAGTGAGTTTCAGGCCAGCTCGGGCTACAGGAAGACCCTGTCTCAAAATAAAAATATTTTTAGCCAGGCGTGGTTGCGCATGCCTTTAATCCTAGCACTTGGGAGGCAGAGGCAGGTGGATCTTTGTGAGTTCAAGGCCAGCCTGGTCTAAAGAGTTCCAGGATAGCTGGGGCTACAGGGAGACCCTGTCTCAAAAAGACTAAAAAAAAGAATTTTTTAATTTTAATTATATGCATATGTGTGTGTATAAAAGAGAGAGAGAGCATGCACGTGCGAGAGACAGACAGATGAGAGGGAGAGAGTGCTGGTGCCTGCAGAGGCGTCACAAACCCCTGGAGCTAGAGTTACAAGCATTATGAGCTACCAAAACCCATGTGGGTGCTAGGAACCAAACTCAGGTCCTCTGTAAGAATATATGTTCTTAGCCACTTATCATCTCTCCATCCCATTTTACTTTTTGTTTTTATGGAAAGATCTTTCTATGTAGCCTAGACAGCCCTTGAACTCACAATCACATCTGCCTCTTAAGTATCTGGGATTACAAATATGTACCACCGTGCCTGGCTTTTGTTTCTTGCTAGATCATTTAATTCAGAAACACAGTAGTAGATTGTGGCGAAGTGCCCTAACATTCAGAAATGTATGCTTTGCATAGACACTTTGTTGATTCCTGTTACTTTGCTACAAATGAGTAACTTATTGTCCATAACTAAGATAGTTCACATTCACATTAAAATGAATGAGTTTCCCAGTGTGGTGGCACATGCCTTTATTTATTTATTTATTTATTTATTTATTTATTTATTTATTTATTGTCTTCTCCTATAGCCCCAGCTGTACTGGAACTCACTCTGTAGACCAGGCTAGCCGTGAACTCACAAAGATCCACCTGCTTCTGCCTCCCAAGTGCTAGGATTAAAGGCGTGCACCACCACACCCGGTGCATGCCTTTTATCCCAGCACTTGGTAGGCAGAGGCAGGTGGGAGGATCTCTGTGAGTTCAAGGCCAGCCTGGTCTACAGAGTGAGTTCCAGGCCAGCTGGGGCTAAAGGGAAACCCTCTTTCAAATAAAAAACAAAAAACTGAATGAGTTCATCCGGTGGCCCATTTGCTCTGTAGAAGATAGCATACAATTATACATTTGACCCAAGCTTAGGAAAAGAAAATGCCCTACAGCAATAGTGGAGCAGAGCATTAAGCAGTATTGATGTGGGATGAGGCTCGATCTCCCTTTGCCAAATTTCCCAGAAGTTTTTTTTGAGAATGGAGAACCACAGCACCCCAACCCCACATGTTGTTGCATTGGGAAAGCAGTGGGCCTTAGACATAATTACCAGCTTTGTGCACAGCCACCAGGGATTTAAGGAAATGACCTTTCCCTATGAAAACGTCCATTGAGGCTCGATGGAACGATTTGCATCCTAACTTGTTGTTGCTTTGTACTCAGTGGGCTTTTGGCGTGACCATGTGGGAAATAGCAACCCGGGGAATGACGCCCTATCCTGGAGTCCAGAACCATGAGATGTATGACCACCTTCTCCACGGCCATAGGCTGAAGCAGCCCGAGGACTGCTTGGATGAACTGTGAGTGAACGTCTCCATCCCACTGGGCTTTGTGCGCCGGGCTGCCACTTGACTGCGCAAAGATCTGGGAAGCACAGTCATGGAGGAAGGAGTAGGATCTGCTGTTAGCCAGATCACTATGTGTAGAGGTACCTGCAGATTCTGCAGGCCAGCAGCCATTCCTGGTGCAGCAGTAGTGTGTGCACCGGTACATGAGCCAACTCATCCAAAAGTTCTCACCCTGCATCCCTGGGTGCAGTCAAGACAAAACATCAGCATGTGCTTCCAGACTCCATAAGCACTGTTAGGACATACATCCTACCAATGAATAGGCTCAATATATAGAGTGTGAGGTACTGGAATCATTCCCTCCTTACTTCGAACCCAGTTACCCTTTTTTTTCTATGTAGCATTTCAAATATATTGATCATATTCATCAGGAAACTTAGAAATCTGAAACAGTGACTTTGAGAACAAGCTGGTTGTCAGAATTAATCGGGAAAAATTCTGACAATGCAGTTCCTTACCCCCTGTGCCTGGAGATTGTGGTGCTATTTGCTATAAAGTGGTCCTAGAAACTGTGTTCATTTTTAAAATGTTCCCTGTGAGACCTGTGCTTGGCCAGGTATGAGCATTCCCAACTCCCACCATGGAGCATACCCCATCCTGACAGCCCCTCTGACTTCAAAGCCAGGCATGATGGAGAAGAAACCCAGGTCTTGGAATTGGATAGGCCAGGCTCTGTCCAATAATTAGCTCTGTGTGTGGTCATGGCAGCTGGCTTACCTTCTGAATCTCATCACTAACCACAAAATAGTATAGCCATATGTTCTTAGCTATGGTAATAGAGAAGAAAGTATCCTGAATATTCAGCCCACAGAAGGCACACAGAGGAAATACCACAGGACAATGCCAGTTACTAATGTCATCATTATTTGCTGTGTATGTGCGTGTGTGTATGTGTGTGTGTATGTTAGTTTCTTTTCCTGTTATTGTAATACAGTATCTTGACAAAAGCAACTGAAGGGGGCAAGGATTTATTTTAGCTCACCCTCCAAGGTACTGTCCGTCCAGCAGGGAAGTCAAGGCGGCAGGAGCTGGAAGCAGCTGGTCGCGTCACATGCACACTCAGGAGCAGAGAATGGTGAATGCTTGCTGTTGCTCAGCTCCCTTTCGTATACAGTTCAGAATCCCAGCTGGGGAATGGTCCCCCTAAGACAATTAAGACAGGCCATCCCACAACAATTAAGGGCATCAGGTCATGCTCAGAGACCCATCTCCCAGTGATTCTCGATTCTGTCAAGTTGATAACACCAACCATCACAGTGATTTGCATGTGTGTGTGTGGGTGAAGTACACATGTATGTGCATGCATGTGGTGGCTGGAGGTTGATATCAAGTGTCTTCCTTAATCCATCACCACTTTTATTCACTGAGGCAGAGTCTCTTGCTGAATCTGGAGTTTATGCATTTGGCTCGTCTAAGTAGCCAGCTTGCCCCAAGGATCTCATCTCTCTCTACCTGCTGGGATTACAGGCGAGCTGCCATACTCCCTCAGCTTCTACATGGTTGCTAGGGATCCAAATTCAGGCCTTCATGCTTGCGAGGCAAGTGCTTTATCCTCTGCACCATCTCCTTAGCCCTATTATGTAACTTTGCTCTTGCCTAAGCACCTTGCTGACCTTTTCAAGACGTCTTACGAGACTGCAAATAGCTGGGTGACTTGCACCTTCTTGGTGGTGAGTCTTCTCCCTATAAAACAAGGGCCATGGATTTGGAGAGCATTCTTACCATATTTATCAAGAACACTGAAGAACTGTGGACCTAAGCTGGGTCTGTCATGGAACACCATACAGGGTGCTGGTGCCAGTGAGCATGTACAAGACCCTCAGGCCCATGCCAAGCTCTGTCCTTGCTTCCTCATACAGCAGACAGGGTGCGGGTCAGTTTGCACACAGCCCACTCCCCTAGCCCCATCCAAGGCTTAGACTCAAAGATTGTTTTGATCTCAGGTATACCCAGCTTGGTGGTAATGGTGGTGGTGGTGGTGGTTAAAGATGTCTAATATTAAACAGAAAAATTGTGAATCCCTTTAAGACATCATGAAATCCTGATTAAATTAATTCTAGGGTTTCATGGTAGTTTTTAAAGGGCTGTGTTACTGAAATGGTGGCTTCTGGAAATGAGGAAGCCTTTAGTATGGCCACACTGTCTGGGAAAAGTTTCCTTGTGGTTTCTTTCTTTGTTTCCTCCCCATCCAGCAGAAGAAGCTGACATTCGCAGTGTTTGTTCTGGGTAGCAAATTCCGAGCTGTGTTACATTGTGGTTTTTACATGTTTCACATTGAACTGACAGGAGGGGCTGCTGAGTTGGTTTTCTTTGAGAACATTTTTGGTGGCGGACCCTCCTCCCTGTGGCTGGGGAGCCAGGCAGTTGCAGACAGGCTCTCCGTGCTCTGCTGGCTCATGCCCTGGGCTAACAGATACGGTGTGGTCAGCAGACTGGTGAAGCCGGCCTTCTCCTGGATCTCCGCCCCGTGGATGCCACCAAGCAATAGTGTTCCTCAAAGAGGCCTCCGTGCTTCCATTTCCTGTTTAAAAGCAAAATGAATATTATGAGTTTCTCAGAGTTCAGACATTACTAGGGTAAATGCACTCCTGTGTTCAGTTACACTTCGGTTGTTTTACGTAAATTCTGTGAAACCTTAGGCACATGCACTGGGCTGTAGCTCAGTGGTGGAAAGCTTGCCTGGCATACAAGGCCATACTGCCATCCCCAGTACTGCAAAAGGAAGAAGAGAGGAAGGAAGGAAGGAAGAGCTAGATGGATGGAAACCAGTCCCACAGCCCCTTGGTCCCCTGCTCTCCAATCCTCCCCCTCAGAGCCACCTCTCCTCACAGTACTCCCACCCTGGATTAACCAGGCTACACTTGCTCCCCACTATCCAGAAGGCCACTCTCTGATCCCTCCATCCCTAGCCTAGTGGCCTCTCTGCCACTCTCAAGACGCTCCCCACAAGCTGCCCACAATGGTCCATGGCACAGATATCCCTCCCTTCATCCTCTGGTGCAGCAAGTCTTTGTCCCCACTGGATCCCACTGACTAGCAGTTGTCTTCCAGAGTTTTTATCTTTCCTGTTCTCATTGCTGATACTGTCAGACCATTGGACCCCAGGACTCCATTCCCACCATCTTCTGAACTAATCTTCCTGTGGTTTCCCAGCCCCTCAATCTGTCTTTAGAAGTTGTATTTAAGGTAGGGATGGTGATGAAAAGGATGTTGTGTCTAAATTTCCTAAAGCTCAGCTTCTACTACAGTTAATTCTCTATGGAAAATAGATGGCCTGCGGACTGACTGCTACCATGAAAATCTCAAATACAGAAACAAACTTGTTTGCCAAGTCTAAGTGACTCTCTACTGAGAGTAAGTCAGAGAAACTAAAAAGTACTCCAAAGCTCAAGATGCGACTCAGAAATGAGAGGCAAGACTGGCACGCTGGTGTGATTATCAGAGTCCTGTATTCAGATTCAGCCCCTCAGTATGCACCTTCTAAAAGCACATACTAGTGTTGATAAAGGCTGGGAAAGCAGACAAATGAAAAAGTACAGTTATATCTACCTGAATGAGACCTTGGGTTGTGTGTAAGGTACCACTTAGTTGAATAAGCCAAAGGATCTGTAAGTCATAAAGTAAATGTAAATATAGGAATTATGTATCTATGTTCCTTGGATACCAGTGCTTAATATGCATCACATAACTTAGGTTCAGCTTGTTTTTCTTTTTCTTCCTTTTTTTTTTTTTTTTGGTCTTTTTGAGACAAATTCCCCTATAACCCCAACTGTCCTGGAACACGCTATGTAATCCAGGCTGGCCTTGAACTCACAGAGATCCACCTGCCTCTGCCTCCCAGGTGCTAGGATTAAAGGTGTGCACCAAGACACCAGGCCACAGCTTGTTTTTCTTAGCCAATGATAGTAATACCAGTTTCTCAAAGCAGGAAAAGATCCACATGAGAAGCTGGTATGACTCTTCTCAGCTCAGGGAATCCCAGCTGTCATTTCTCTGTTCCACTCCTTTGAATGTCCCTCCATTGTAGTTCTGGGCACTGGGACTGAGGAACATACCGGAAGAGATAGTCATGAGGAGTACTTGGTAATGGAGTCCTCCAATCTGAAGCTGCTTATCTCTGTTACCTGAGGGCCTTCTTACCTAGCCATCCCTGGCCTCAACTAAGTCAGCTCTGTCAGTAACAACTCAGTTTGAACAGACCTCAATAAATTTGTTTTGTAAAGTAGCAAATAGTAAATTTTGGTTTCCAGGGTCCTTTGTAGCATCTGTACAATGCTACACTTGCAGCAAAAGCAATCACAGACAACAGCCAAATAGGCACAGCTCTGTTCCAATAAAACTTTATTTACAAAGCACATCATTAGCTTAACTCCCAAGCCCTGAAGAAGAAAAGGACCTTAAATTTTTTTATTTGCTAAGACAGATATAATTGCCACAAACATCTTCTACTTTTATTGAGACAGGGTCCCTCTGTAGCCCCAGCTGGCCTGGAACTCAGTATGTAGACCAGGCTGGCCTCTGTCTGCCTGCCTCTGTATCCCAACCACTGGGATTTAAGGCATGTGCCAGCAGGGCGTGGTTGCACACACCTTTAATCCCAGCACTCAGGAGGCAGAGGCAGGCGGATCTCTATGAGTTCAAGACCAGCGTGGTCTACAGAGCGAGCTCCAGGCCAGCTGAGACTAAAGGGAGACCCTGTCTTGAAAAGACCAAATAAATAAATAAATAAATAAATAAATAAATAAATAAATAAATAATAGAGGCATGTGCCATCATTCTTCAGCACATCTATTTTTAGAAAGAGACTTGTTTTCTTGAATAATACCTATGAAAGGGTCCTGGGTAAGAGTGCTTGTTGTGCAAGCATGAAGTGCCAGGATGTGCTAAATAACTACAGACCCAGAAGCCCCATTAGGAACGCCATAAGCCATAAATCCCTGAAGGTGACCATCTCACCCTGAATTGGCCACCTGGCCTTGCTCAAGCCTTATCAATCGATCACTCCCAGGGTGAGGAGAAACTGTTTGTCGAGACATCTGTCCTGTCTCCCTAGTGTGGATGAGATACTGACAGGCTCTGCCCAGGAAATCAAAAGGGCTTTTATACCTCCAAGGACACTGGGCCTTGGCATCAGACACATTCCAGCTGGACCCAGAGGGGATAAAGTCTTGCCCCACCCCCACCAAGTTGCAGAGAACTCCTTTTCAAGAGAGAAGACTCTGTCAGCTTCACCATATGCTTAATAAGGTAGACATTTCTTGCCGGGTGTGGTGGTGCATGCCTTTAATCCCAGCACTCGGGAGGCAGAGGCAGGTGGATCTCTGTGAGTTCAAGGCCAGCCTAGTCTACACAGTGAGCTCCAGGCCAGCTGGAACTAAAGGGAGACCCTGCCTCGAAAAGACCAAAAAAGAAGACAGGTAGACATCTCTTAGCTGTTGCAGGTTTGACTTTGGTTCCTACTGCTTAACTCTAAACTTTCTCCTCTTCCCTCTCCAAAAATCTAACATTAAGACCTGAGTTTGATCTCCAGGATCCATGTAAAAAGCTGGGTGTGGCTGTAACCCTAGTGCTGTGAGAGGCAGAACCCAGAAGACTCTGTGGGGCTCACTGGCCAGCTAGGTGAGAGACCCTGTCTCAAAAGAATAAGGTGGAGATCGATAGAGCAGTGCAGGGGCATCAGTCCTGCAATCAAACAGGCTGAAGAAGGTACAGCACAGGGCAACTCCAGTCACATCCTGGGGATCACGTCAGAGGATGCAAATCCGTTTATTCTATGCAGCAAGCAGCTTATATAGATCTGGGGCAGGCAGCCTCTACATCGTATGGCCCCACCTAGACCTCCATACCATCATGTGTCACCGCAGCCCATGAGGCGTACCCAGAAAGGGCCTGCAGACAAACAAGTCAGCTCATGGTACCAAGCACTTGCTAGCGTCAAGTGACAGGGTGTGCCCTGGGCCTAGTGTGCTAGGCAGATTGTGCTTGCACACACGCAAGATACGCCTGAATTCAGGACTGCTGTCTCTCAGAGCAGGTTGCCAGATGTCCTCTCACCTCTGTACACACATGTACACACATGTCCAACACACACACACACACACACACATGAAACATTTACAAAAGTTGAATGACCAACAAGCCACTACACCCCCCCCCCAAAAAAAAAACTCATGTAAAATTGGAACTAGGGCCAGGCATGGTGGCATACTCCTTTAATCCCAGCACTTGGGAGGCAGAGGCAGGCAGATCTCTGTGAGTTCAAGGCCAGCCTGGTCTACATAGCGAGTTCCAGGACAGCTGAGGCTACAGGGAGACCCTGTCTCGAAAAGGCCAAAAAACCAAAATGGAACTAGGGCTCGACAGTTGGCTCAGTGGTTTAAAGCCCTGGCTGCCCCTGCACAGGACCCAAGTTCATTTCCCAGTGCCTACATGGTGACCAACAATCATCCATAACTCTAGTTCCAGGGGACCTGACACCTTCTTTGGCATTCCACAACACAGGTGCACTTACATACAAGCAGGCTATGCACTTATACACATAAAATAAAAATAATAAAATATTAAAGTGGGACAAATGCTGATTAAAGTGGAATGAAATTCAAGATGAGTCAAGGAGAAAGGGGAGGTTGCACTGAGGGATCTGGGTCCCTGCCAGGTGACACTTCTTTTTTCTTCCCTCAGGTATGACATCATGTACTCTTGCTGGAGTGCTGATCCCCTGGACCGACCTACATTTTCAGTATTGAGGCTGCAGCTAGAAAAGCTCTTGGAGAGCTTGCCTGACACCCAAGACAAAGCGGCCATCATCTATATCAACACCCAGCTGCTGGAGAGCTGTGAGAACCTGGTCGAGCCAGCAATGGCTCGACTAGACATGAACATCAATCCTGACTCCATCATTGCCTCTTGCACTCCCGGCGCTGCTGTCAGCGTGGTCACGGCAGAAGTTCATGAAAACAACCCTCACGAGGAGAGGTACATCCTGAATGGGGGCAGTGAGGAGTGGGAGGACGCGGCCTTCACTCCCTCTGCTGTGGTCACACCCAGAAAGGACAGTGTTTTACCAGAGGACAGACTCACCAGGAATGGGGTCTCCTGGTCTCACTGCAGTACGCTACCCTTGGGGACCCCATCATCAGACGCACTTTTGTTTGCCGATGACTCCTCAGAAGACTCCGAAGTCCCAGTGTGAGGCAAGCCGAGCGGACATGTAACAAAACCAAGCAAATACTCCTGCTTTAGCGCATCTTGTTATGCCTGATGTTTGGGGGATTCATTTCTTACCAAGTAAAGTCCACAGGTGAATGATGTCAAGTCAGACTTCACTATAAATTTATAACAGGGGGCTAGAGAGATGGCCCAGCCTTCGAAAGTTTGTACTGCTCTTCTAGGGGGCCTGAGTTTGGTTCCCAGCACCCTTATTGGGGAGCTCACAACCATCTGTAACTCCAGCCCCAGAGGATCTGATACCCTTCTCTGGCCTCCAAGGCACCTACACACACATGGCATTCATTCACAGACAAACACATAGGCACATGAATTAAAATAAATCTAAAAAATGAATAAATACATAGCAGGACTGAGAGTGTGCCTAACCTGTGGATTGCCCTAGATTCCATCCAAAGACCCACAAAAAAGCACAAAATAAAAATACAGAGGCTACGGAAATCACTCAGTTGGTAAATTGCTTGCCTTGTAAACCCTAGGAAACAAGTTCAATCCCCAAAACCCACATTTAAAAAAAAAAGTTTTTCAGGCCAGATCCAGGTATAGCCAGTCCTGGGAAAGTGGAGACAGGTCCCTGGGGCTCACTGGCCAGCCAGCCTAGCCTGCTTGAGGAGTTCCAGGCCTAGTGAGAGATCCTGTTGAAAAGAAAAGAAAAGAAAGGAAAAGAAAGAAAAGAAAGGAAAAGAAAAAAGGGGGCTGGAGAGGTGGCTCAGTGGTTAAGAGTACTGGCTGCTCGTGCAGAAGACTGAGGTTTGGTTCCCAGCACCCACATGGCAGCTCACAGCCTTCTGTAACTCCAGTTCCAGGAGATCTGACACCCTCTCCTGGCCTCTGTGGGCATTACATGACATAAGTGCACTTACATCCATGCAGGTAAAACACTTATACATATAAAATATAGGTGGACACCACGTCCTAAAGAACAATATGCAAGGTTGTCCTCTGCTTCCACATGTACACAGACACACATGGACCAGGACCCACATGGACATATACACATACATGCATACAAAAAAATACATATAAATAAAATACATAATATATTTATTTAAAGAGAGAATATATGTATATAGTTGAAAGAGACAAGGATATTTTAATAAAAGATGACTTATTTCACTTATCTTGTATATCTTAAATTTTATTCCCCAGTGCTAACATTTGTACAGTCAAGTTTTTTTAAGTTTTCTTTTTCATAATTATTAAATGTAAAAATATCTGTAAAATCAAATGCTAGATTTGACTTAGTTTTTTGGTCTTTCTGAGAAAGCTGATATGCTTACGTAAATCATATATTTGATAGAAATGATTACTTTAATGGTTTACAGCTGATTGATATGACTTCCTAATAAAATATGAATGAGGAAGGATGTGTTTGATGTACTTCAGCTTTGGAAAGACAGTGCAAACCAACAGCTCTGATACCTTTGCCGAGGAGTTGCCCTCCCCAGAGTTGCTTTGATCATTCTTAGCATGGATTTTTAGAAATACAGGAAAAAAAAAAAATCTCAAGAATCCATAGATGTACGGCTAGCTCAGAAGGTAAAGGTCCATGTTACCAAGCCTGACTACCTGAGTTCTATCCCCAACCTCACATGGTGGAAGGAAAGAAGCTACTTCCACAAGTTGTCCTCTAACCTTTATATAGGCATACACTTGCACACACAAAATAAATAAATGTCATTGAAAAAACTCACAGATGAGGAGTCAAAAGTAGGGCTGTGGGGATAGCACAGCCGTTAAAGGCTGAGGCTAAGAACCGCAAAAAAAGTAATAAAAGATTGAACAATATGTATACTCTGATTGAAAAGACTCAAACTGTACAAGTATTCTGTTTCTGTTGATTTCTGTCAGGGAGGTGTCACCACAGGAGGTGGGCAGGGCAGCCACCTGAGTTCAGGGCTCAGCCATCATTCGTTGAGCCCTTGCCTTGTTTCCAGCACTGTGTGTATATTGTTCTGGTTCATCTATCTGTCAGTACACCATAGTACCAGGGTCATGATAATGTCCAAGCTAGAAGACCCAGGCTTGGAAACACAAAGTTACCTGCGTATGGCCCATCTCTAGAGAGTGGGACAGCCAAAATTTAGAACACCTGATTAAGCACATGGTTTGGGGGGTGTACTGGTAAGTTTCATGTTACCACAAAATACCAGAGGCAATTAAAGTTTTACTTACAATTTGGAATTTCCAGTCCTCTGGTCGGGGTGGCAGATGGCAAAGGTCAAGGCACGTGCTCTGCTCAGTGGGCTTCAGAGATCAGAGTACACACAGGGCTCAGGGCTACAGTCCTCCACAGCCTGAGTCCTGGCCCCGGCTCCCAGCCCACGCTCCCTATTTCAAGGGTGAGCTTTTTCCTCTGATAAGGTGAAAAAGTTCTGGGGGTCTGAGAAGAATTTGCATTGTTATCAAATGACAGCATCACATTTTATCAGTGAAAGGAAAAACAAGACTTAGAAAGGTACTGTGTTATTGAAAAAAATTCTAACAGTTTTTAAAAAATAAAAGCATTTTAATCACTTGTAACACAGTTTCTTTTTTAATTTTTTTAAATTTTATTTATTTTTATGTGTATGAGTGTACTGTCTGCATGTAGGTCAGTGCACCCATGTCGTGCAATGCTGTGGAGGTCAGAAGAGGGTGTCCGATTCCCCTGGAACTAGAGTTAAAGACAGTTCTCAGCCGCCATGTGGGTGCTGGGGATCGAACCCTGTTCCTTTGCAAGAGCAGTCAGTGCTCTTAACCGCTAGGCCATCTCTCCAGCCCCACAAGGTTTCTTATTGGTGACAACTATCAAGAATTTGAAAATTTTGGGAGAGATGGCTCAGCAGCACTTACTGATAAACCCGATAACCTGAGTTCAAACCCTGGGACCAATGACCCATATCATTGGAAAGAAAACTGACTCCTGCAAGTTGTCCTCTGACCTCATGTGTGGTGCGCGTGCACACACACACACACACACACACACACACACACACAAAGTAATAATAAAAAGTAATATCTTTTATTTTTTATTTTATTTATTTATTTATTTATTTATTTATTTATTTTAGGTCTTTTCGAGGCAGGGTCTCCCTGTAGTCCCAGCTGTCCTGGAACTCACTCTGTAGACCAGGCTGGCCTTGAACTCACAAAGATCCGCCTGCCTCTGCCTCCCAAGTGCTAGGATTAAAGGCGTGCACCACCACGCCCAGCAAGAAGTAATATCTTTTAAAGAATTTGAAGAGGCCTAGAGAATTGGCTCAACACTTAAGAGTACACTTGCAAGGAGACCTAGGTTTGCATGGCAGCTCACAACTGTGAGTTCTACTAGTAATACTAGTACCACTACTAGTAATGCTGATGTCAGTAACTCTAGTCTTAGGAAATCCAACACCCTTTTGTGGTCTTCTCAGGCACCAGGCTTGCATGTAATACACATACATACATGCAGACAACATACTTGTACACATAAAATAAAAATTAAAAATATTTTGAAAATTTTTTCATTAAACTCTGATTAGGAATTGCCAGTGGTTAGTTTAAACAACCAAAAACATACATAGAAATGTTCAAATTTGTGAACTAATGAAACTATGAAATGTGAGAAAAAATATTATTGGGGAGTCTCTTACAAATTTAAGAAACTAAACTAGGGGCTGGAGAGATGGCTTAGTGGTTAAGAGCACCAACTGCTCTTACAGAGGACCCGGGTTCGATCCCCAGCACCCACATGGCGGCTGAGAACCGTCTGTAACTCCAGTTCCAAGGGAATCCGACACCCTCTTCTGACGCTCCGCAGCATTGCATGACACAGGTGCACCAACCTACATGCAGACAGTACACTCATACACATAAAAAAAAAGAAACTAAACTAATATGTTTTGAATTTTATAATTCTGATTTTGATTTCTATATACTGTAGAAAATATATAATAATTAGGTCATCCAATGCTCTGACACACCAAATCTTATCCACTTGACTGTTTTCCGTGTGACCTGAAAAGGGCTGGGGGCTGGGTCCATGCTGCCAAGGAGGAAGGGAAGAGGCGAGCAAAGGGCTTCTGGCTTTTCTTCAGACCTTGGCAAACACCACAGGGATGTTCACTCCATCCAGCTCCACAGCCCAGCCCCGGGTATGGGTTAAAAGTGGTGTGATGGGGGGCTGGAGAGATGGCCTAGGGTTAAGAGCACTGACAGCTCTTGCAGAGGACCTGGGTTCAATCCCCAGCACCCACATGGCGGCTAAGAACCGTCTGTAACTCCAATTCCAGGAGAACTCCAGTTCCAGGGGAATCCGAGACCCTCTTCTGACCTCCGCGGCATTGCACGACACGGGTGCGCAGACCTACACGCAAACAGTACATTCATACACATAAATAAAATAAAATAAAATAAAACAAAATAAAATAAAATAAAAAAAGTGGTGTGATGGAGAGAACGAACTGGATCTTGGGTCGGCACATTTAATGAAACCTCTCTGGGAATTCCAGATCTGTGGGGTTCCTTAGCCTTCCACACTAAAGTGCTTGAAAATGTGGAAACTTTCCCAAACTTTTGTACTATCTTTTGAGCATTAACTGAAAATGCCCTTTCCTATCTGTGTATAAATTCAAGTCACTTTTTTTTTTATCACACAAGGTTTTATTTTATTATTAGCTAAAAAAAATCACAGTGTTGACACTAATGAAACCCCTCTGCTATTCAGTATGGAAATGTTATTTCTTCCAGGAGGCAGTGGTGCTGTCTCAAGAGTCCACTCTAACACTTTTTCTGGAAATTTCCTTTCTTAGTTGTTGTATTCTTGAAGAGCCTGTGCCATGAAGAGCTTGCCTAAGTTCTGGGCAGTGAAGTCCTTGATGTTCTGACAGTGTTAATCTGACCTGCAATGCGCAGAGAATCCGCTCTGGCAGGGGCCTCCTCGGAGGTGGGGCCTCCTCGGGAGGACTCTGGCGCTGCACACTCTCCTGCTGACGACATTGCTGATCCCGGTGTTTCTGCTGCCGCTCTTCACTCGCGTTCCTCATGGATGTTTTGCATTTGATTATGTCCTGGCTCGTTTCATCCACTCGGTCCATCGGCAACTGTAGATTCTTCCCCAAGTGATTGCTGCTTGAAAGACTGAGCAGTTCGTGTTTATCTGCCATGGCTGACTCCTCAAGCCCCTACACCAACACTGATCAGATGTGAATTTTTAATTACAATCGGCACTTCTTCAAACATGTGCTCAAAGGTGATACTTGCCTTTTTCCTTTTTTTTTATTATGAGTTTTAAATGTGTATGAGTGGAATGTCTGCATGTAGGTCTGAATGTAGGTTGTGCACCTGTGTCGTGCAATGCAACAGAGATCAGAAGAATTGGTGTCAGATTCCCCTCCCCTGGAACTGGAAGTTTAAAGACAGTTCTTAGCCGCCATGGTGGTGCCTGGGAATTGAACCGGGTCCACTGCAGAGCAGTCGCAGTGCTCTTAACGCTGACCCATCTCTCCAGTCCCTGATACTTGCCTTTTCAATGCTTCGGGGGAAAAGTCCTTCTCTTTACAAACTTCCAACAGTTTAGGAGTCTGTATGCTTTTAGTGAGAGACCCTAGGACAGGCTTTTTGTTTTTTTGTTTGGCTGGGGTTGTTTTGTGTGTTTTTTGATCTTTTTGAGACAGGTCTCCCTGTAGCCCCCGCCGGTGTCCCTGGAACTCACTCTATAAGACCAGGCTGGCCTTGACTCCAAAGATCCGCCTGCCGCGGCTCCTCAAGTGCTAGGATTAAAGGCATGCGCCACCATGCCCAGCTGCAAGTTTACCTTTTCTAAGTGGTTCTTCTGATTTAAAAAAAAAAAAAAAAGCTGAAGAGAGAAACAGAGAAACAGAGCAGTGTCTTGTGGTGTGGGCTAAGTTAGGACTAAGGCTGGGGAGGTCAAGAGGACAGGGAAATAAAAAAAATACCAGAAATACTTGCAGGTTGAGATTTGTCTGATGAGGTGTTTTGGGGATTATTTATTTTAGAGAAGCTCTCCACTATCTAGAACTGTGTAGCCCAGAAGTGGCAGTGTAGTCCAGGCTGGCCTTGAACTCACAGAGATCTGCTTGGGCCTCTCTAGTACTGGAATGAAAGGCTTGATCCACCATGCCCAGCCCTTTCTTCCTTTTCCTTTTTTTTTTTTTTTTTTTTTTGGTATTTTTGAGACAGGGTCTCCCTTTAGTCCCAGCTGTCCTGGAGCTCACTCTGTGGACCAGGCTAACCTTGAACTCACAGAGATCTGCCTGCCTCTGTTTCCTGAGTGCTGGGATTAAATGTGTGCGCCACCACGCCTGGCTTCTTTTAATTTTTTATTTTGTGTGTTTGAGCATTTTGCATGCATACATGTAAGTGCACCATGTACACGCAGCACCCAGAGAGGTAGAAGAGGCCACAGCAGTGCTCTTAACTGCTGAGCCATTTTTCCTGTCTTTTTACCTTTTCTTAATGGGAGACATAAGGACCACCAACTTCTTTGAGAAAAAAATTTTTTTTTCCTGGGCCATATGACCAGAGTCGGGACGGGATGGAGGCTATTCCCGCCAGGTCTCCTCAGGTGACCACAGAAAGGACAGCAGTGCCTTCTACAGCACTCTTTAAAGGAGGGGGACAAGGAAGGGTCTTTTTAATTTAATATTTTACTTATTTTTATTTTTTATGTGTATGAGTGTGCCGCCTGCATGTAAATGCATCTGTGTTGTACAGTGCCCAAAGAAGTCAGAAGAGGGTGTCAGATCCCTTGGAACTGGAATTACAGATGGTTGTTAGCAGCCATGTGGGTTCTGGGAATTGAACCCAGATCCTCTGCAAGTGCAGCCAATGCTCTTGCCTGGTAAGCCATCTCTGCAGCCCTAAGGCAGGGTCCTAGAAAGAACTTCATCCTTGCTAACTTGTTTGAGGTTCTTCTCAGTTTGAGGCATTGTTTGCTTTGTAGTGCAAACTCACCAACATTTCTTATATCAGAAATATCTTCCCCAACAGGCCTTCTAAATATGTATGCTTAGATCCATAGACTAGTGGTGTTCTCAACCTTAGAGAAGCTTCTTTTTGCAGAGGGCAGCAGTCAATGCAGAGACTTTTTTTTTAATAATTTTTTTTTATTATTATTTATTTCTGTATGTGTATGAATGTACTGTGTGCATGCAAGTTTGTGCACCCGTGTCGTGCAATGCCGCGGAGGTCAGAAGAAGGTGTCGGATTCCCCTGGAGCTGGAGTTCTCCTGGAATTGGAGTTTCAGACGGTTCTCAGCTGCCAAGCGGGTGCTGGGGATCGAACCCGGGTCCTCTGTAAGAGCGGTCGTTGCTCTTAACCACTAGGCCATCTCTCCAGCCCAATGCAGAGACTTTTAATGGCTCAATCCTTCTTCCCTCCTCCCAGGGCTCAGGGAACATCATGGAAGAAAGGGTGAAAAGAGGAGGGGAGAGTGCTATGAAATGCTGGCCCCGGGGCTGGAGGTGGCTCAGCGCTTAAGGGCCCGGGTTCAATTCCCAGCACCCACATGGCGGCTAAGAACTGTCTTTAAGCAGGGCGTGGTGGCTCACACCCTTAATCTCAGCACTCAGGAGGCAGAGGCAGGCTGATCTCTGTGAGTTCAAGGCCAGTCTGGTCTACAGAGTGAGTTCCGGGCCATTTGGGGCTACAGGGAGACCCTGTCTCAAAAAAAAAAAAGAAATGCTGTCCTCTGGACATGCCTTAGACTGCTCTCACGAAGTCACAGCATCAATAAGGACACGTACAAAATCTGCACAAGTTCAAGCCAGCCAATATCCCACCTCTAGATGAGAAGCTATAGGCTGCTGATGGCTGATGGAGGAGGGGGAGCCATTTTTCTTCAGGGGTCTGGCTCCTGGTATGCTGCCTATGCTCTGGTGGGTGGCCCCACACCCATGCTCAGACAGGAAGTACTCACTGGACTCAGTGGGTTGTTTTTCAGGAAAGAATGTGATGGAGGAACAAGGACTTGCTGGAGGGTTCCATGAGGAGTGGAATCAGGAGTGGGGGTAGATGCCATGTAGATATATTATGTACATGTAGGAAATTGTCAAAGAATACATTTTTAAATGTTGTTTAAAAAATATCACTGGTACACAACTTTAATCCCAGTGCTTGAGTGGCAGAGGCAGGCAGATCTCTGAGATCAAGGCCAGCCTGGTCTTCATGGTTAGATCCAGGCCAGCTAGGATTACAGGGAGACCCTATCTCAAAAACAAACAAACATGGGCTGGAGAGATGGCTCAGTGGTTAAGAGCACCAACCGCTTTTGCAGAGGACCTGGGTTTGATTCCCAGCATCCACATGGCGGCTGAGGACCATCTTTAACTCCAGTTCCAGAGGAATCTGATGCCCTCTTCTGACCTCTGAGGCATTGCATGACACGGGTGCACCAACCTACATGCAGACAGTACACTCATATATACATAAAAAATAATAAATAAAAAAATTTTTTAAATAAATGAAAAAGCAATATCTAATCAGGATGGAGACATGGTTCAATGGTTCAGAGTACTGGCTACTCGGGGCTGGAGAGATGGCTCAGCAGTTAAAAGCACCGACTGTTCTTGCAGAGGATCCTGGTTAAATTCTCAGCACCCACATGGCAGCTAAGAGCCATCTTTAAATCGGGTGTGGTGGCACATGCCTTTGATCCCAGCATTTGGGAGACAGAGGCAGGTAGATCTCTGTGAGTTCAAGGCCAGCCTGGTCTACAGGGCTAGTTCCAGGCCAGCTGAGGCTACAGGGAGACCTTGTCTCAAAAACACCAAAAAAAAAAGGTACTGGCTATTCTTGTCAAAGACCCAGGTTTGGTTCCCAGCACCCACATGGCAACTAACAACTGTCCATAACTCCAGTTCTATGAGATCCGAGGCCCTCTTCTGGCTTATACAACACAGATGTACTTACATACATGCAGGCATAACATTCATGCACATAAAAAAATAAATAATTTTAAAAAAGAAACATCTCTGCATTATTTAATCCTTCTTAAAAAAGAGAACAATGAAGGAAGAGTTGGGGCCACAGCTTAATGGCAGAGTGTTAGCACATGTCAAGCCCTGGGTTCAAGTCACAACACCAAAACTGAATAAAATTTGGGGGGGGGGGAGAGAGCGAGCACCTGACCAGAGATTTGGAGCTGCAGAGCACCTGACCAGAGATTTGGAGCTGCAGACACGCAGAAGCAGAACAAAGGACAACAGTCGTCACCTCTCACCTCAGCTGTCAGGTCTGGGAACCTGCTGTAAGTTGCTCCCCCGCCCCAGCACCCCCCACCCCCACATCTATCTGGTCTTAATTACCTACTGACAATGCAAGCCTCTGTTTCCCTCCAGAATGTGTAGAAGCTTTATCAATAGGAAGTAGAGACACGAGGTGGGTCGGAGTACAGGGATCTCTCTGGGCCTCCATGTCCACCAGGCCAAGCAGAAGTTCCCCTGCAGGAAATGGCCAAACCACCATCACTTACCTCACAGATGAAGTTCATTCTGGTCAGACGAGTCCTCATTCATGAAGTCAAGATGCTGAATCTACTCCCCATCAATGGCATAAACAAGCTGGAATTTCTGCTGAGTCAACGGGAAAATGACCAGCCCTAAAGTAAAGTGGCTGAAACAGCGATTTCAACTTCTCTAAAGACCTTTCGTTATCTTGGCAGATAAATGGGAAATAAGAAGTTATGCTTTCTTCAATGAACATTTTAGTAATACACAATATTCCTACACTTAGAGCTTATTTTCTCCCTTTTAAATAATAGTGGCAAAACTACCGTTCTGGTTAACTTAAAGCATGTATAATTACTTAATTCATTATGTAATCCCTGGCTGCATATTTTATTAAAATGGGATTCTGGGGGCTGGAGATGTGGCTCAGTTGGTAGAGTGTTCACCCAGCATGTACACAGCCCTGGGTTGGGTCTCCGACATCATGTAGCCCAGGCATGATGGCATGTGCCTGCTATCCCAGCATTTGTGGTCCTTGACTACATAGTGAGTGTATGTGTATGAATGTACTGTCTGCATGTAGGTCCTTGCACCCGTGTCATGCAATGCTGCAGAGGTCAGAGAGGGTGTCAGGATTCCCCTGGAACTGGAGTTACAGACGGTTCTCAGTCGCCATGTGGGTGCTGGGGATCAAACCCGGGTCCTCTGCAAGAGCAGTTGTGGCTCTTAATCACAGAGCCATTTCTCTAGCCCCAACTTTGCTGTCTTGAACAGAGAAGATAGATGGCTTCAAATGAGTCATTTAAAAATATTTTTTATTATTTTATGTGTATAAGTGTTTTGCCTGCATGTATGTAAGTGCACCACGTGCATGAAATGCATGTGGAGGCCAGAGAGAATGTAAGATCCCTGGAACAGGAGGTACAGACAGTTGTTAGTCACCATGTGGGTGCTGGGAACCAAACCCTGGGACCTCTGCAAGAACTGTTAGAGCTCTTCACCCCTGAGCTATTTTTCCAAAACACTCTTCCCTTTTCTGTCTATTTGAGACAGCGTCTCCCTGTAGCCCCAGCTGGCCTGGCACTTGCCACTTGCGGTATAGATCAGGCTGGCCTTGATTTTGCAGAGGTCTGCCTGCCTCTGCCTCCTGAGTGCTGAGATTAAAGGCATGTGCCACCACACCTGGCTTATAATTCTTAAAAATAATTACTTTTAGTTGGGCATAGTGGCAGCGGACATCTTTAGTCCCAGCCAACACTCAGGAAGCAGAGGTAGAGAGCTTTGTGACTTCGAGGCTGCCCTAACCCACACAGTGAGTTTGAGGCTCGCCAAGGCTGTATAGTAAGAGCCAGTCTAAAACAAAACAAAAACTTACTTTTATTTACTTGTACACATGTGCGCACATGCCATAGCACTGTGTGGAGGTCAGAGGACAACTTGCAGAAGTTGGTTTTCTCCTTCCACCATGTGGGTCACGGGGACTGAACTCAGGTCCTCAGGCTTCACCTTTACCTGCTGAGCCATCTGGCTGGCCCTAAATGTATTATAATTTACAATATGATGTAAATGCTATATAAATAATTGTTATACTGTATTGTTGGCAGCTAAGAACCCAGAGAAGATGCCGGGTGTGGTGGCACACGCCTTTAATACCGGCACTTGGGAGGCAGAGGCAGGCGGATCTCTGAGTTCAAGGCTGTCCTGGTCTATATAGTAAGTTCCAGGCCAGCCGAGGCTACAAGGGAAACCGTGTCTCAAAAAAGACCAAACAAAACAAAACAAAACAAAAATTTGAGAAGAGGCAAGTTTATAAACTATTATTAACCTGCTAGTGACACCTACTGGTATGAACTATCTATTGCTCTAGACTCAGTGCTCTAGAATTTGGATGGTTATCTGAGCAACTGAGTTTTGTTTTG
Organism: Rhizomys pruinosus; assembly: GCA_009823505.1. Lineage (NCBI taxonomy): Eukaryota > Metazoa > Chordata > Mammalia > Rodentia > Spalacidae > Rhizomys > Rhizomys pruinosus. The sequence goes on from VZQC01013305.1 coordinate 327,161, forward strand.
ATTTTTTTTATTTTTTACTTTTTTTGGTATTTATTGAGACAGGGTCTCCCTGTTGCTCCAGCTGGCCTGGAACTCGCTATGTAGACCAGTCCAACCTTGAACTCACAGAGATCCCCCTGCTTCTGCCTCCCAGGTGCTGGGATTAAAGACATGCACCACCATGCCGGGCCTGATTTGTCTGTTTTAGACAAAGTCTCATGTAGCTCAGTTTGGCCTCAGTCTCCCTATATAGTCTAGGCTAACCTTCAATTCTTTCTTTCCCTCCTCCAGCTCCCAAGTGTTGGGATCACAGTGCACTTAGCTGCTTAATTTATATTAATTCATAATATTAATTTGTAGTTTCAAACTCTTGTGGGCATGTCTTAGGATGTTTTCATTTTTATGGAGAGGTGTTTTCTGCTCCATCTTCTCTTTTATAGTATAATAATTTTATATGTGTAATAGATTTATTATTACTTTTTAAAAGAAGTGTTTTTTTATTTATTTTTATTATTTTTTTTATGTGTATGAGTGTACTGTCTGCATGTACGTTGGTGCACCCGTGTCATGCAATGCCTCAGAGGTCAGAAGAGGGTGTCGGATTCCCCTGGAACTGGAGTTAAAGACAGTTCTCAGCCGCCATGTGGGTGCTGGAAATCAAACCTGGGTCCTCTGCAAGAGCAGTCAGTGCTCTTAACCACTGAGCCATCTCTCCAGCCCCAAGATTTATTATTACTTAAGTGAAATTAATTCTTCCTGAACCTTCGTGGGAAAACCCCGACTGGTTATAATGTTTCTAGCTTCATCTTGTAGCACTTCTGTTTATAATTACACTGGACTGTTTTTTGTTTTTGATTTTTGGTCTTTTTGAGGCAGGGTCTCCCTTTAGTCCCAGCTGGCCTGGAACTCACTATGTAGACCAGGCTGGCCTTAAAGTCACTGAGATCCATCTCTGGCTAGGATTAAAGGTATGTGCTACCATGTCCGCCTGTTTGTTTGTTTGTTTTTTATTTTAGATAGAGTCTTAGTTTTGTAGCCCTCGCTGGCCTGGAATTTTCAATGTAGATCATGCTAACCTTGAATTTATAGAGATTCTCCTGCCTCTCCCTCACAAGTGCTGGGATTAAAGTGTGAGCCACCATGCCAGGCCTTACATGGCCTTATGTTAAGCTTCTGGCTTTGAGCGAATTCTGCTGTCTTGGTTCTGTTTGTTCCCTTTACCCACTTTCATCTCTGCTTTCTTTTTCCTTTGTCCCTAGCCTGGTGAGTTTGAATTACTCTTCAAATAATGCCTCTTCTGTAGCACTTTGCTGTGGATGGAAGCTTCTATTTGTTGCTTATGTGTATGAGTGTACTGTCTGCATGTAGGTTGGTTCGCCCGTGTCGTGCAATGCTGTGGAGGTCAGAAGAGGGCGTAGGATTCCCCTGGAACTGGGAAAGACAGTTCTTAGCTGCCAAGTGGGTGCTGGGAATTGAACCCGGGTCCTCTGAAAGAGCAGTCAGTGCTCTTAACTGTTGAGCCATCTCTCCAGCCCTAGACTGAAAACTTTGTAAAGAAGGCTGGGGATGTATGGGGCTGGAGAGATGGCTCAGCGGTTAAGAGTACCACTGCTCAGGGGAGCAAGCCAGTAAGACGCATTCCTCCATGGCCTGTGCTTCAGTTCCTGCTTCCAGGTTCCTACGCTGAGTTCCTATGCTGGGCTCCCTCAGTGATGAACTGCGAGCCAAATAAACCCTTTCCTCCCCTTAAAAAAAAAAAAAAAAAAAAAAAAGAGTACCAACTGTTCTTGCAGAGGACCCAGGTTCGATTCCCAGCACCTACATGGCGGCTAAGAACCATCTTTAACTCCAGTTCCGGGGGAATCCGATGCCCTCTTCTGACCTCCACAGCTTTGTACAACATGGGTGCACCAACCTACATGCAGACAGTACACTCCATACCACATAAAAAAAAACAAAAAAAAAAAAAAGGCTTGGGTGTTTGCTCAGCGGAGAGTGACTTGCCTAGCATGTACAAGGCCCCGGGTTCAATCCCCACCATTGGGGGAAAAAAAAGATTCCACCATTACACCCTTGCACATGTGCCCCCTCTCTGGCTATTCTTGGACTTCCAGAGAACCTGCCGGAGATATAGGATTGTCATGTGTCCAGGACCAGCAGATAACCCATTTTTCCTGTTTCTTCCATTAAAAGTACTTATTTGTGGGGCCGGACAGATGGCTCATAGCGTTTAAGAGCACTGACTGCTCTTGCAGATGGATCCGGGTTTGATCCCCCGCACCACAAACTATGTGCTTAAAATAAGGTCTTTACTTCCAGTTCACAGGGAATCCCGAGCCCTCTTCTGACCTCCTTGTGGCCATTGCATGACAACGGGTGCAATTGAACTGCATGCCGTAGAGTTATTACTGTCTTGCATGTGCACATGTTATACTGTGACATGCAGGTTCATGCACCAGTTCATGCAATGCCACCAGAGTAGGTCGAAAATGGCCCTAGTCGGTTAAGCGACCAGCTCTTCACGCAAAGGGACCAGGGTTCAATCCTCAGGCAACCACCATGGCCGTGCCGCTGAGCCGTCGAGAATACTCCAAGTTCCGAAAGAAAGGGGAAGAACCAAGTTACAGGGGAATCCGAGACCCTCTTCTGGACCTCCGGCAGGCAGTGCACCGGCACAGACGGGTATGCAACATACCACTTGTATACACATACAGACATCATATAATACAACAATAAATTTAAAAAATAAAAAAAAATTAAAAAAAATAATAATATTAACGCCTGGGCGGTGGTGGCGCTACGGCTCTTTTAATCCTAGCACTTTGGGCAGGGGCAAGAGGCAGGCGGATCTTTATGAGTTCAAGGCCAGCCTGGTCTAACAGAGCATGAGTCCAGGACAGTTGGGTACAGGGAGACCCGTATCGAAAAGACCAAAATAAAAAATATAAATAAATAAAAAATATTTAAAGTAAACTATTTATTTACTAAGAAGGTTCTTTGTATGTAACCCAGGCTTGCCTTGAACTTATGATTTTCTAGCTTATCTCTCCTGAGTATTAGGATTACAGATGTGCCCACAGCACCTGTGGCTTCCTCATTTCTGAATGGTTTGGGATTTTGCAGAGCTAGGTGACTGCAAGGAGCATATTGCCTGTGGGTTTGGGGTTAGGCTTTCCTATCGGAGGTTCATGGTAAAACTGGGTAGACTAAAGATTATAGTCTCAAGGGCTGAAGAGGTGGCTCAGCAGTTAAGCGCCCATACTGCCCTTGCAGAAAACCCAGCTCCCAGCATCCATGTCAGATGAACTTCAGTTTACTACTGTTAACTATCACTCAGGGGATCAGGACCACCCATCCTCTGGGTTTCATGGACACCTTCACTCCCAAATGCACAGATGCACAGGCAGACATACAAATATCCATAATTTAGAGGAAAAAGAAATCTTGAAAAATTACAGCTTATTTCCTCGTTCCAGGATTTGCAACATTTTGTAAAACTCCTCATTGCCTTAACTGTGCAGCCAGGGTTGAAAGCCACCAACTCCTTATGCCCTCTGTCTCTCAGAATCCAGACCCCAGTCCTCTTCTCACTGCTCTGTCCTGCTGAGCTCTCTCCAACCCCCCCCCCCCCCCCCCCCCCCCCCCCTCCCCCCCCCTCCTCTCCCCCCCCCCCCCCCCCCCCCCCCCCCCCCCCCCCCCCCCCCCCCTCCCCCCCCCCCCCCCCCTCCCCCCCTCCCCCCTCCCCCCCCCCCCCCCCCCCCTCTCCCCCCTCCCCCCCCCCCCCTTTCTCCCCCCCCCCCCCCCCCCCCCCCCCCCCCCCCCCCCCCCCCTTTCCCCCCCCCCCCCCTTCCCCCCCCCCCATCTTCCATAGTCTCACTTTCTACTTACATGAAATGACTTCAGCAACCCCAACTGGTCTTCCTGACATGGGGCAACAGCTCAATTAGTAAAGTGCTCACTATGCAAGCATGAAGACTTAAGTTCGGATTCCAAGACAATGTTTTTTTTTTTTTTTTTTTTTTTTTAAGCCAAGTGCAGTAGAGGATTGCCTTGTAATCCCAGGGCTAAGGAGATAGAGACAGGTGGATGCCTGGAGCTTACTGGCCTGCCTACCTGCCTAGCAGAATTAACAAGCCCCAAGCCACTGACAGATCCTCTCAAAAACCAAGGTGGGCTGGGTGTGGTAGCACACACCTTTAATCCCAGCACTCAGGAGGCAGAGGCAGGAGGATCTCTGTGAGTTCAAGTTCATAGTAAAAGACGACAACGACAACAACAACAACAACAACAACAACAACAAAAAACCCAAGGTGGATGTTCTATACCACACCACACACACACCACCACCACCACCACCACACACATGCACATACACATATACACATAAAAACCCAAATAAATAAATAGAAGATAAAATCTGTATCTTGTGTCTCTGAAATCCATTAGAATTTTATTGCTATGGCTATTTCTGTTGTTGCAAAAAGCAGCTCTGGGGGCTGGAGAGATGGCTCAGCAGTTAAGAGCACTGGCTGCTCTTGCAGAAGACCTGGGTTCAAATTGCATCATCCACATGGCAGCTAACAACCATCCCTAACTCTAGTTCCAGGGGATGCAACACCCTCTTTCTGTCCTCTTTGGGCACTGCACAATACAGGTGCACTTGTTACATACATACAGGCATAGCACTCAACACATAAAATAAAAAATTTTTTTTTTAAAAAAGAGAAAAAAGCAGCTCTGAATTATTGTAAATTTTTTTTTGTATTTTTGGGACAGGGTCTCCCTTTAGGTCCTAGCTGGCTGGATCTCACTCTGTAGCCAGGCTGGCCTTGACCTCACAGCGATCTGCCTGCCTCTGCCTCCTGAGTGCGGAATTAAAGGCATGGCCACCAGGCCTGGCCTAAAGATGGTTTCTTCGCTGCCATGTGCGTCGACCCTGGGTCTCTGCCAGAGCCGTCAGTTTGCTTTACTGCCTGAGTCATCTCTCCAGCCCCGTAATTTTTTTTTTTTTATAGGTCGTGCTGAATAGACAAGCCTTGACACCTTGATGATGATCCTTCTGGCCTTTGCCTCATAAGTGCTGGATTAAAGGTCCATGCCGCCCATTCCTGGTTTGTAATCCATTCTTAACTGATCATGCAAATTGTTGTAATATACTTTTCAAGTTTTTAATTATTTAACTTTTTTTTTTTTTTGTCTTTTCAAGACAGGGTCTCCCTTGTAGCCCCAGCTGTCCCAGAACCACTCTGTATAACCAGGCCCAACTTGAACTCACAACGATTACACCTGCCCTCTGTCCTCCCGAGGCTTAGATTAGAGGCATGCGCCACCACGCCCGTTTTTTTTTTTTTTTAATTTTTTTGTGGTTTTTGTTTGTCTGTTTGACCAATGTCTCCCTAGTCCCAGCCTGCCTGAATGTCACTAGGTGGACCAGGCTGGCCTCGATCTAGAAGAGATCTGCCTGCATCTGCCTCCCAAGGGCTGGAATTAAAGGCCTGTGTCACCAGTGCCTGGCTCAAGTTTTTTAAAATTTTTTGAAAAATTTAGGTATATAAATGTTTTGCGGCATGTAAGTGCACTTGTGTCATGCAAGCCTGCAGATGTCCAAAGTAGGTGTTGGATCCCCTAGAAACAGAGTCACAGACTGTGGTTAGCTGCCATGTAGCTCCTAGGAATTGAACCCGGGTCATCTGCAAGAGCCATCTCTCCAGACCCACTTTTTTTTTTTTTTTGGTCTTTTATGAAGGAACAGGGTTACCCTTAGCCCCCAGCTGTCCTGGAACTCACTCTGTAGACCAGGCTGGCCTTGAACTCACAAAGATCCGCCTGCCTCTGCCTCCCAAGTGCTAGGATTAAAGGCGTGCACCACCATGCCCGGCCAGCCCCACTTTTCAAGTATTTAATTGATGCATGCATATAACGTGTGATGACCAAATCAGGGTAATTACCATCTCACACCTTTTCATTTCTTTGGACCCTACAAATTTCTGTCCTCTCCCCTGCTCCCCAAGGCTGGAGGTCAAACCCAGGGCATCATGCATGTTAGGCACACTAGTTCTCTCTAATCCATCACCCAACCTCTCCTCTTTTTTTTTTGTATGTGTATGAATGTACTGTCTGCATGTAGGTCTGTGCACCTGTGTCATGCAATGCCGTGGAGGTCAGAAGAGGGTTTGGATTCCCCTGGAACTGGAGTTACAGACGGTTCTCAGCCGCCATGTGGGTGCTGGGGATCGAACCCGGGTCCTCTGCAAAAGCAGTCGGTGCTCTTAACCGCTAGGCTATCTCTCCAGCCCCACACCCAACCTCTCCTTCTGTCTCCTCCTCCTAGCCTCTAGGAACTACTCTTATTCATTTCTGAGATAAACGTTTTAAGCTTTTTGAGTTGCCACATATCTTACTGTAACTGGCTTCTCCTCTCTCTCTCTCCCCCTCTCTCTCTTTCTTCTTCCCTCCTCCTCCTCCTCCTCCTCCTCCTCCTCCTCCTCCAATGTTTGTTTAGGCTTTTTTGAGACAGGGTCTCACTATGTAGCCCTAGATGGCCTGAAGCTGCCTATATAGAAAGGCTGAACCCAGAGATCTTCCTGCCTTTGCCTGCCCAGTGCTGGATTAAAAGTGTGCCCAGCTCTACTTTTTTAATTATGTGCATATATGTGGTGTGTGTGTGTGTATTTGCAGGTGTCTGAGAAAGCCAGAGGTGTTGGATCCCTAGGAGCTGGAGCTACAGGTGGTTGTGAGCTGTCTGATGTGGTTCCCAATACATGCCTTTAGCCAAGGAGCCATCTCTCTAGCCCCCAATTATTGTAATATTCTTTTTTTGGGGGGGGGCATTTTTGAGACAGGGTCTCCCTTTAGTCCCAGCTGGCCTGGAGCTTGCTTGTTATGTAGACCAAGCTGGCCTTGAACTCATAGAGATCCTCCTGCCTCTGCCTCCTGAGTGCTGGGATTAAAGGTGTATGCCACCACACCCAGCTATTGTAATATTCTTAACAGGTTATCCAACTGTCCACCTTCACATGTGTGGCTTTCATATGACAAACAAAATGATCTTTCTGGTCCTCCTTTGCTTAAAATGATTATTGCTACTCTATTGTTCTTAGACTAACACACCATCATCTTCCTAGCAGTAGAGGAGTCCCTGCAAACTCTGCCATAGTTTAATTGTTTCTAACCTTGCCTCTCCCATCTCACACCAATTATCCAGGGTTGTTTTTTCTTTCTTTCAATCTTGGGAAAACGGTATTTTCACTCTGCTGAAGCATATTCAAACCAGCCAGGTGTGGTGGTGCACGCCTTTAATCCAGCACTCCGGAGGCAGATGCAGGTGGATCTCTGTGAGTTCAAGGCCAGCCTGGTCTACATAGCAAGTTCCAGGATGGCTGGGGCTACAGGGGGACCTTGTCTCGAAAAGACCCCCCCCCAAAATATTCAAGCCTACAGGCCACTCCCACAGTTAAATCTCTTTTAAATCTTCCTAAAGCCCTCTAGTGGTCATAAGATACAGGCGTGGTAGCACACGCCTTTAATCCTAGCACTTGGGAGGCAGAGGCAGGCGGATCTTTGTGAGTTCAAGGCCAGCCTGGTCTACAGAGTGAGTTCCAGGACAGCTGGGGCTACAGGGAGACCCTGTCTCAAAAAGACAAAACCACCATGGTGGCGCTGAGCCTGTCAAACTCCAAATTCCAGGAGAACCAGTTCCAGGGGAATCGGACACCTCTTTCTGGACCTCGCGGCCATTGCACGACACGGGTGCCAACACTTGTATGCATAACAGTACATTCATATACATACGACTGAAATAAATTAAAAAAAAAATTAAAAAAAAAAAACCAGATTTGAGAATCACCATTACTCCAATAAACTGGCTATGATCAAGACACAAAATGATTAACAACGTGCTGGAGAGGTTTGTGGAAGAAAGGGGAAACACTCATCCATTGCTGGTGGGGAATGTAAACGGTACAGCCCACTATTGGAAACAGTGTGGAGAACCCATTTTAGAAGACTCAAAACGAGCCTTCCATTGACCCAGTCATACCACTTCTGGTCATATATACCCACAAGACACATGTTACTACAAAGATACATGCACAAGCCATCGTTTATTGCAGCTCTGTTCCACAATAGCAAAAAGCTGTACCAACCCAGGATGCCCTCAACTGACGAGTGGATAGAGAAAATGTGGTACATGTATACAGTGGCGAGTTCTATGCAGCGGGTAAAGAGAGGGACAAAACATCATGAACTTTGCAGAGGTAAATGGATGGGAGCTAGAAGACAGAATTTATGTTAAGTTGGAAGTACCACAGTCCAAGAAAAACAAACTACAAATGGTGTCCCTTATATGTGAGGATGCAAATACCAATAACCCAGATATTAAATATTTCTCGTCGAGAGAGGGATGCATAGTAAAAGAACAACAGAAAGGACTGCATCAGAAAACAGACCGAAATTGGTGAATTGGGAAGGGGGGGAGGGGTGGGTGAGGGGCAAGGGTGTATATTCGATTAACGCATATATAATTGATGTGAGATCAAGAAGTACCCAGTTTTGCTCAGACTCTGTCTACAGGATAGATGTTGTTTTAGGACTTAGTTAAAAGTAAATATGTGTATATTAAACAACATTGAGTTTACACGACTCTGATAAAAACGGTATTGCATCCGAGTTAAATGGAAGACTATAACATCGCTGTTGTCCACAATTTGTTTTACATACAAATTATTTAGCAGCAGTAAACTTCTGGGAATTGGCACATACCACATGTTCTTCTATTTAGTCTTTCTGTTGTACAGTTTTCACCTTGTAGCATTCTCTTTTAAATATTGATTTAACATTTAAAAATAATTTGCTCCCCAAGTTAATCATATATAGTCACCCAAAAAACATGGGGTTTAAATATTGATGAAATCTTTGAAGCCTTGATTCCACCCTATTTAGTTATGTATATACAACTGTCTTCTGAGACTCATGGGTTTAAAAAAAAGGGGGGGGTACGATAGACATGAAAAATCTTCTCGTCAAAAACCTTGCAATTCAAATCTTAAAAACTAACTATGGGAAAAGATTTGATTGTTCCAACAGGACCAAAATGTCACTAACTTTACGGCTGAGAAAGAAAAGATCACAGCTTTGCACTTGACGTAGGATGTACCAGAAAGTGGCCACACTGAAAGGGTTGACCGTCTGAAACACATCGAGGAAGAAAAAGCCTCAGATTGCCATTAAAATCAACCCCCCTCTGTGGCCCTACATGTAACAACTATTTTATAATGAGTCCTAATGAACTTACCTTTTAGGTGCCGCAAAGCGGTTTTTGATATGAGAGACTTTCTTTCCTCCCCCCCAGAACAAGGAGAATATGATGATGATGAGGTCGCTCTTCAACTGTAAACTGGAGACAACTATTATAGACGGAATCGCTTTTAAAAACTGGCTTAAAACTGCCTTCTTTAATTGACATAACTAGACAATAAGAACTGTGAAAAGGAATTATTCTCTATTCAGAAAAAATATATTATACTAAAGTCCTTAAACTATGCACTTAAGCAAAAATATATATTTTCAATACAGGAGCTCTGACACAGTAATGGATAATTCTACCAGGGAGATGTTTGCCAGGGGGATCTAAGGCCCCACAAAAGTAAAGGCTCCTTGCCTCTAAACTGGGATACCTGGCAAGAAGAGGAGGCAATAAGGCCCTGCTGCTGAAGACTTGAAGTTAAATGGGAAAGATGTATTTGAGACCACACATGCAGTGTACAGATGGCCTCTGGAACACCAGAGAGTGTTATCCAAAAGGCCACTCAAACCAATAAAGCAAATACGGGGTCTCCTGGAGTCAAGCAAGACTCCACCATCAACACCAGCTACACCTCACCTGGCATTGGAAAATACTGTTGCAGCAGTGGCAGCCATATTGCCTGTATATCCCAATCTAATTGTATTGGCTCTCTCCTTTGGAGGTATAACTCATGCGTGATGATGCCACAAGCTTACAGCTCTACAGGTTAGGAGATCTCATAGCACAGTTAAGACCCTGTCATATGTTTAAACAGGAAAAAAAATGTAATTCATGGATCGACATATCATCTAACATTATGTGTCTATGCCAAAGTAAACCTACCATAACTATTAATGCTGTTAAATACCTATATATCTAATTGCTTGTGCTTCATTTAGTAGGATCGAAAGGTTATTCCTGGACAAACTGTCAGCCATGAAAGGAACAAGCCAGAACTTACCAGAGTCCAAAGACAACAGCTCCAGGAGAGAGAGAGTTGGACTGTTTATCTTGCTTCTTCATCCACCTTGTGCCCCCTTGTCGAAGCCCAGGGCAATGAATCTGCGGAAAGAGGGGGCGTGGTCTAGAATGTAAGGTCTGCGATTGGGGTGCAATGGTGAAACTACACAATGTAGTCTGGACACTCATTTTGATCAACTTCATTGAACAAACAACA
>VZQC01013305.1:343525-421029 GCA_009823505.1 Rhizomys pruinosus
AAAAAAAAAAAAAAAAAAAAGATTACAATTATTTTTACCAACATAGAATTGATGGCACTGCTTACTTGAAAGGCACACATATGCATGCATACGTCATTATAAGCACCACTTTCAATAATTAATACAGCAGTTTCTTTCGCGCCGGGGCCAGAGGGTCTGGTGGTTAGTGCTCTGCACCTTTGTGCGGGCCGCGGGGAAGTTACCTGGGCAAGCATCTGCGCAGGTAGGGGGTCCTGGGCGGGACCGCCCGACCGTCTTTCTTCGCGGCTGGGGCCAGAGGGTGGGTGGATTTGGGTCAGTGGCTCTGCACCTTTGTGCGGGCTGCCGGGCGCGGGCTAGATCAGGCATATCCCCGCCCACCGAGATTGGTGAGAATCCAAGTTGGGACTTTTCTTGGAGAACCTTCAGCGCAAGAAGAGAAGAGTGGGTTACAAAAATGAAAACTAGACAAGTCATTACTCTATAAACAAGGAGGGGAAAAAAAAAAAAAAAGCATCTAAAGGAGGAAAGTAACAACTATCCCTCACATAGGAACAGGTATTGGATCTGAACCACAAAAGGGAAGCCCCACATGCCAGGAACACGACGAAGGGAAAACATAGGAAAGGCACAGGAAAATCCTGCATCAAGCGCTACCAACCCAGTAGGAGACAACTACAAGTGGACCCCTTGGCAGGAGACCCAAGAAACCGATCTTAGAGGAATAATTCCAGACCTATGCAGAGAAATTTTAAAGAACATAAATAGGAATTCAGAGACCTAAAGAGGGAAAATGGAAATAACTCAAAAAGGACCTAGAGGGATCCAATGACAAACCTCAGAAAGAACTAAGAACAGATTGACAAACTCCAGAAAGGAACTAAAAGGATTTAAAAAATAAAGAAATACAGCGAACTAAAGAGAGAGAACGAAAAACTAAAAAAGGACCTCGACAGGGATACAGTGATAAACTTCGGAAAGAACTCAAGGAACAGAACCCCTCACCCCACGCTGGAAGGTGGGGCTGTGGGGGTTTGGGCACAACAGCCTGCAAATTGGTTTTACATGAAGGATGCTTGTACTCATGGATTATCACTTATAGCTAAAAAATGGGAAAAAAAAAACTGAGAGAAATATGCAGGATAGTTATGGCAGAATGCATGATCTCGGTTGGGGTGGGGGTGGGGGGAAGGGAAAGGGAAATATGCCTGAACTGAATTGGAAAATGATGTATGAAATGCACAAAGCATCAATAAAAGAAATGTTAAATAAAAAAAATAATAATACAGCTGTGCATGGTAGCTCACTCTGGTAATCCTAGCACTTTCCAGGTAGAGGCAAGAGAATCCTGTTATCCTTGGCTACATAATCAATCTGAAGCCAGTCTGGGCCTCATAGTGAGACCCAGCCGCGGTGGGGGGCGGGGAGAGATATAAGAATAAATGAATTAAAAATATCAGTGGGCCAGGCATGGTGGTGCACGCTTTTAATCCAGCACTCAGGAGGCTGAAGCAGGCAGATCTCCATGAGTTCAAGGCCAGCCTGGTCTACATAGTGAGTTCGAGGTCACTCAGGGCTACAAAGTGAGATTCTTTCAAATTTTAAAAATTACTAAAGAACGATTGAGTGGTAACATTAACTCAGGGTTCTATCGCACAGATATTTGAGGATAAATGAGCGATTTGTTCTTGATAGCAAGATATATTCAAAGCAGAGAATGCCAGGAAAGATATAGCAAAAGACAATGTTAGCTTCGCTACCTCTGAGCTTCAAGCAATCAGGCATTTCATTGTTCTAAAAGTTTCCTGTAGACGTTAAATGCTCACAACACAACGCTTTGTGTTCAACTGGCCCTGGCTTCCAAGCACTTTGAGTACCTTCAGAGAATTAAAGGACGGTTTGTTTCCACAAATCTGAATGGGTCAGGAAGATGCAGAGGGTGCAAGAAACAGACTTTCTGAGAACTTCAACCCGCACTCCATCCACAGCCTCTCTGGCCATGAGTCGGGGATGGTGCCTCAAACTGGCTCCACTTCGCCTCAGAACCTGCCTCAGGTTCCGACCCTCTTCCCAGTCCGACCCCTCCTAGTCATGGCCTCGCTCTTCAGCCACGTGGCAGGCAAGTCCCACACTCCAGTCCCGCCTTCCCGCCCCGCCCTGCTTGGGTGCAGGCCTCGCCTCCTTAGCCGGTCCCCTTTCTCCCCGCCCCTTTCCTCTCTTGGTCCCGCCTCCCCCGTCCTCCGACCCTCTCTCCTCTCCACGGTTTCTCTATTCCGCCCTGGCCCATCCCTAAGTCCCACCTCCCAGCCCGGCCCTTCAATTACGTCGCGGTCCCACCCTCCCTCTTGTCTCTGCCTCCAGGCCCCGCCTCCTCACCACGCCCACTTCTCCGTAGCCCCGCCCACAGTTGGTCCCACCTCCTCTCCCGGCTCCGCCTCCTCTTGGCCCCGTCCCCTCCCCGCTCCAGCCCTCCTTCACCTTCTGACTCTCCCCCTCTCCTCCACGCTCCTCTTTCCACCCCAGCCTTTCCCTGAGCCCTACCTCCAAGTCTCAGTCCCGCTTCCCGCGCGCGCACGGCACCTCTCCGCCTCCGCCCGGGCCTCGCTTCTCGTCCCGGGCTCCGCCCTCCAGGGGGCGGAGGTGCTCCAGGTGCGGCCCCGGGGCGTGGCTGGGTTCCGAGAGCGCAGGTGCGGCTTCCGCATCAAGATGGCTGCCGCCTGCCGCCCCTCTGCTTGGCTCCCTCCCGGCCGCCTCGGCCTCCTGCCCACCGGGACTCGGCTGCTGCGCCTCGCCCTGGGCCTCCTGTGCTGGGCCCCGGCGACTGTGGACGCGGTTCCTGAGCTCGGGCTCTGGACGAGGACGGTCAATGACGTAAGTGCGGCATGGACACCGAAGTGTGGCGCCACTCTCAGGGCCCTGGCGGGATCGCTCGCCCCTGGCGCTGCTCGGGCCTCGGGCTTATTCCCCTCTGCCGGGCGTGCTCCGGGTCCCCTGACGCGCTTCCAGAGCCTTTTGTTCTGCTGGACTCTTGGAGAGGAGCGTCCTCTTCCGCTGCCCGACCTGGGCTTCGGGGAAGAGAGACCAAGTAGTGGATAAGACAGCTTCCCCTTCCACCCCCCCACCCCAGCCTTGGCATCTCTGATCTAACATGGTGTGTCCGGATCATGTCCTTATTTGTGTAGACCAGAGCCCCAATGCCAGCAGCATGGTAGGGACTGGACACCTCCTTTTGCCACATTGCTGCCTCGGGGGCCATACTCGCGAGGCCACAGGGAGGTCTGTCCAGCCCTTCTGTTGACATAAAAATAAATTTAGGAGAGACCATGGAATAGTCATCTCTCCTTTTCTTGGGTTCCTGCTTATTTTCTAGCTCTCCTGTCGTAGTTCCGGGACTGACGTGTAGAGGCGGGGCGGAATGTGAGATTGAGGACTGTTTAAAAGGCGAGTCTTGGAGGCAAGCGTGGATGGAAACGCTTCCCTAACCAGGCAGGCGGTTTGAGAACTTAGCGTCTTGTGTGGTTAGGAGATGATGTGGGAATGCAGGAACAGAATTATGGAAAGTCTTGCAAAAGAGAGAGGAAGTGGGAAGAGGCATTATCTTCTGTCTCTAGGGTCGGGTGATTGACTCATCCAGCTCTGTTTAAAATGCATTGAAATGACATCCAGGTTCTAAAGATGAAATTTACTTTTTTATTTCCTCAACCAAAAGTAATAGTATCAGAACTACAATATTTAACGTTTTTTTTTTTTTTTTTTTTTTTTTTTTTTTGGGTCTTTTTCGAGACAGGGTCTCCCTGTAGCCCCAGCTGGTCCTGAACTCCTAAGATTCCGCCGCCCTCTTCTCGCCCAAGTGCTTAGGATTAAAAGGCGGTGCATGCCACCACGCCCAGCCCAACTGCATAACTATTTTTAAATTCTTACAACCCAATCTTACAAAAGATCAAATATAGGTATCTTTCTGTATTGTTCAAACTCAGTATAGCCATTTCTTTCAAGTCTTTTGAATTGGCTCCCTGTGCTTGTATTCGTGCCAATGATAGAATTGAATGTCTCCATTGTGAAATTCCTCTTACCAACAACAAAACTTGAACAAAAAATATAATTTGGGGGCTGGAGAGAGGCTCTGTGGTTAAGAGTCCTTGTCCTGCTCTTGCAGAGGGACCTTGGTCAAGTATCCAGCACTCACTTCCCAGCTAACAACCGTCCATAACTCGCAGTACTCAGGGGATCTCAATCAACCCTCTTTGCCTGGGCCATGCCAGGCACTTAAGTCAGCATGCAAGCACATATTAATACAACAATAAAAAAATAAAAAAAAAAAAAAAAAAAAACCAAGGGGAAAAAAAAACATTTGTGAACCCATCTCACACATGTTGCCTGCTACTTCTAAGTGAATGCAATTAAGCCAATTAATACTTACTGGAAAAAGATACTAGAAGTGAATTAGCTCTGTTATTCTACTTGAGCATGTCTGTAAAAGTCTTTGCTAAGTATACTTGGTAGTTAGATTCCTTGGGAAGAATGCCAGATTAAGTTTGTTTCTTGACTGCCTTGTGATTCAGTCAGGATGAGTTCTTTTCCTATGTAACTTAGGCCAGTAGTCTCAGTAAACACTGCAAAAAGTAGGCTCAGTTTCCCCCTCCCTCATATTAGGTTGTCAGAATTTGCCCTTTAGAGCAGAAAGAAGGAATTGGACTCTCATTTTGTCTGTAACACATGTAGAAAAAATGGATTCTTTTAGCTATAAATCAGCAAAGAGTTTGAGCGCCCTCCACAGTCATACTCTAGATTGGATCATTGGTCTTGGCAAAGATGAATTTTACATGCAGCGGGCCTTCCTTTGGTGGAGCTCACATCATAGCAGGCATAAATAGATAATTATGTACATCACAGCATCCTTGGAATATTATATGAACACTGGAGCCAGCGCAAACCCAATTTTTGGAAATGGGTAGTTGGTCTGAAAAGATGAATAAGTTTTTTCTTGATAAGAAAAGGAGTGGGACAATAGCAGTATGGGAAACTCTTAGTGTTTCTGTTGAGTGCAGTTCTGGCATATGGTACAGGATTAGAGCTGTGCATTTAGAAGATAAAACTACATTTAGAAGCAATGACAAAAAGTTTTTTGCAAACTAAAAATTTTTCTTATTTTTTTAAAAAAAACAAAAAAACCTTATATTAGAACACATTATACCATGAATCAGTTTTTTGAGTATTACTTTCTTAGGGGGGGAAAATTAAAGAATACTTAAGAACTAATGTTTAAACCTTTTCTTACTGACCCATTCTGAGAAACATTGTATACTTTAAGTACCTTATGTACCTGTAAACTTTCTAGTTTTTAACACTTAACTTTGGAATTCCATTTCATTCAAGGCTTTGATGTTATTTGAATTTTGTTTTTCTAAATCCCTTTCAAAAATACAGTTTATGACTCAGTCTTCAAAAATTATAGAATTAAAGGGCCTGGTGAAATGGCTTAGTGGATAAAACTTGTTAAATGCCATGAAAGCTTAATCTATTCATCCTTAATATTCATACGTTAACATGGTGGAAGGCGAGAACAACTCCGTCTGGGCGTTAACAACATGTGCATGCACACACCAACACACACACACAAAATTAATAATTAATTAATAATTCACAGCCAAGGCGTGGTGGCGCACGCCTTTAATCCTAGCACATTTGGGAAGTGCAGAGGCTAGGTGACTTTCTGTGAGTTCAAGGGCCAACCTGGTCTACAAAGCGAGCTCCAGGCAGCTGGGACTAAAGGGCAGGACCCTGTCTCAAAAAAGAAAAAAATTTAATAATTCAAACTACATAAAAGTCTAATAAAGTAGGCTTCAGTGAAAAAGCATTAGTTCTGTGAAATTTGACTTTGAATCCTCATTCATTAAATAACAGTACAATCTTCCAATGTCCCCTTTTTGGCTCTATGATACTATCTGTTATGATACAGTGATCTATTGTTCAACCATTTCCACCTATTTGCATTTTAAAACGTTGACTAAAATTTAACTGGGCAACTAACACTTATGTTCTTAGAAGTATTGAGGCTTATTTAAACGTGAAATATTTAAGTAGCTTTGTAATTAACTTGAATTATCACCAGGGCTTACCAATGGTTTTTTGCCACTTTTAATGGGCAAACTGTGGTGGAATTTCTCTTGTTTCTAATATCTTGATTAGGAAAGTTGATTGCTAGAATTAAAGTCTGGAGAATAAGGAGATTCTCCACTGANAGGAATAATCGCCAGAGTAGGAGACGCAAGTAATGGATGCCATTTGAAACAGGGTGATCAGGAATCATTTGTGCCCTCCAACTTGATTAATAGAAAGAAGCTAGTTACTCTCATAAGGAAAATGCTTATATGACCCTGGTTGTGCAACTCAAGTGTTCTGAGTTCAAAAAGTACTCAGGAACTAGAGCCAGACTTATGCTTACAGTTTTTTTGAGATAATGTGTAAAGCTGAGGTAGAGCTGTTAGTCCTGCTTTAGTGTAATTTAGCATGCTCTTGAGCTTAAAATATAATCGGTAGATGAATAATTAAAACAAGCCAGCCTCAGGCTGAAATGCTAGAAGACATGATAAAAGCCTTACACTCCCAGGAGGAAAAGGAGTTGAGAGGAGCCGATTGTGCACAAAATTCTTAAGAAGCTTGACCGAGATAAATGACTTTAAGTTTGGAAACATACCCTAAAGGGAATAATGAAGGAATGGAGAATGGATTGACTACAGCAACTAAAGTCTGAAGTTTTCTTTATGACCACGTTTCATGGTTGTTATGATTTTCCAACTGTAAATTGACTTGTAGTAAGTACTGGTTTGGACCCTTGTCTCCACTATAACAGCCATGAATGAAACAGAAAGCACTTCTTTTTATTTATTTATTTATTTAATTTTTTTTTTGGTCTTTTCGAGACAGGGTCTCCCTGTAGCCCCAGCTGTCCTGGAACTCACTAAGATCCGCCTGCCTCTGCCTCCCAAGTGCTAGGATTAAAGGCGTGCGCCACCACGCCCAGCCCAAACTGCATATACTTCTTACAACCCAAATCTATACAAAAGATCAAATATAGGTATCTTTCTGTATTGTTCAAACTCAGTATAGCCATTTCTTTCAAGTCTTTTGAATTGGCTCCCTGTGTTGTATTCGTGCCAATGATAGAATATGAATGTCTCCATTGTTGAATTCCTCTTACCAACCAACCAACGAACAAAAAATATTTGGGGGCTGGAGAGATGGCTCTGTGGTTAAGAGTCCTGTCTGCTCTTGCAGAGGACCTGGGGTCAAGTTCCAGCACTCACTTCCCAGCTAACAACCGTCCATAACTCCAGTCTCAGGGAATCATCAGACACCCTCTTCTTGCCTCTGGGGACACTGAATGACACAGGTGCACTTACATGCATGCAAGCATAACACTCATACACATACAAATAAATAAACCAAGGGGGAAAAAAAAACATTTGGTGACCCATACTTCACAGTTGCCTGCTACTTCTATAGTGAATGCAATTAAGCCAATAATACTTACTGGAAAAAGATACTAGAAGTGAATTAGCTCTGTTATTCTACTTGAGCATGTCTGTAAAAGTCTTTGCTAAGTATACTTTGGGTAGTTAGATTTCCCTTGGGAAGAATGCCAGATTAAGTTTGTTTCTTGACTGCCTTGTGATTCAGTCAGGATGAGTTCTTTTCCTATGTAACTTAGGCCAGTAGTCTCAGTAAACACTGCAAAAAGTAGGCTCAGTTTCCCCCTCCCTCATATTAGGTTGTCAGAATTTGCCCTTTAGAGCAGAAAGAAGGAATGGGACTCTCATTTTGTACTGTGAAACATGTAAAAAAATGATTCTTTTAGCTATAAAATCAGCAAAGAGTTTGAGCCCTGCCACAGGTCATACTCTAGATTGATCATTGGTCTTGCAAAGATGAATTTTACATGCAGCCCCTTCCTTTGGGGAGCTCACATCATAGCAGGCATAAATAGATAATTATGTACATCACAGCATCCTTGGAATATTATATGAACACTGGAGCCAGCGCAAACCCAATTTTTGGAAATGGGTAGTTGGTCTGAAAAGATGAATAAGTTTTTTCTTGATAAGAAAAGGAGTGGGACAATAGCAGTATGGGAAACTCTTAGTGTTTCTGTTGAGTGCAGTTCTGGCATATGGTACAGGATTAGAGCTGTGCATTTAGAAGATAAAACTACATTTAAGCAATAGACAAAAAGTTTTTAACTAAAAATTTTTCTGTATTTTTTTTAACTTTAGAAATCAGGACCTTTGATATTTAGGAAAACTATGTTTAACTCTACTGACATCAGGTTTTCTGGTGAGTATAATATAAACATTTGACATATACTCTAAACGAATACCTTAATGTAACCTAATGTAACATATATACTGAGTGTTTTATTTCTAACTTCTTCTAACATTTTAGAATTCCATTTCATTCAAGGCTTGATTATTTGATTGTTTTTCTAAATCCTCTTTCAAAAAATACAGTATGACTCAGTCTTCAAAAATTAGAATTAAAGGGCTGGTGAAATGGCTTAGTGGATAAAATTGTTTGCCATGAAAGCTTAATCCTGAGTTCAATCACTGGAACCCATGGTGGAAGGAGAGAACCAACTCTGTCTGGCCTTCACACAACATTGTGCATGCACACACCAACACACACACACAAATAATAATAATAATAATTCAGCCAGGCGTGGTGGCGCACGCCTTTAATCCTAGCACTTGGGACGCAGAGGCAGGTGGACTTCTGTGAGTTCAAGGCCAACCTGGTCTACATAGCAAGCTCCAGGCCAGCTGGGACTGAAGGGAGACCCTGTCTCAAAAAAGAAAAAAAATCTTAATAATTCAAAAATTACAATTAAAGTCTAATAAAGTAGGCTTCAGTGAAAAAGCATTAGTTTCTGTGAAATTTGACTTTGAATCTCAAATATTAAAACTAGACAAATTCCAAATTCCTTTTTTGGATCTATGGAATATTATGGTTATGATACAGTGAATATATTTTAAATCTTCATGATTATTAAAATTGACTAAAAATTACTGGGCACTAACATTTTAGTAGAGTTTTAGGACTTATGAAAGTGAAAATATTTAAGTACTTTGTAATTACTGAATATACCAGGGCTACCAATGGTTTTTTGCCACTTTTAATGGGCAAACTGTGGTGGAATTTCTCTTGTTTCTAATATCTTGATTAGGAAAGTTGATTGCTAGAATTAAAGTCTGGAGATAAGGAGTTTCCACTGAGTAAAGCAAACTGACTTCTCCAGGATCCATAGCTGTGCCCTTCTTCCTTACCTCAGGTTCGGATCATCTGTTGAGAAGATTCTGGCATTTGTGTGGATTTTTAAAAAAATATTTTATTATTTTTATTTTTTGCTTATGAGTGTATTGCCTGCGTGCATGTAAGTGCACCCATGCTGTGCAAGGCCCACAGAGGTCAAAAGAGGATGTCAGATCCCCTGGAACTGTAGTTATAGTCAGTTGTTAGCTGCTCTGTGGGTGCTGGGATTTGAACCTAGGTCCTCTGCAAGAGCAGTCTGCTCTTAACCCCCAAGCCATCTCTTCAGTCCCAACTCTGCTATTTGTGGGCATTGGCTAAGGGAAGCTGACAGCCAACAGCTAGAACGAAGAGGTGGTTTAGAGATGCTGTGTGATTTCGTAGCACATCATAGTGATAAATAAAAGGGGATAGACATCCCTGGTAAGCAAGGAAAAACTGACATGTTTACTTTAATGAATTTGTGTCTTAAAGTCCAGACAAGTAGGCTTGAGAGAACCTCAGACCGGGGCTATCAAAATGTGATAGGGAAGAGAAAAAAGTAGTCCCAGCTCCAGAAACAAAATTTTATTTTAAAGAAATCATTACATAATGCCTGAGCTCACTCAAAGAGCAAAACTACCATAGAGAAATGGAGCAGCAAAGGGGTTTGAGCAGAAGCCGAGCACAGCTGGGTTTTATGCAAAAACTGGTAGTGCCCAGCAGCAGTGTTAGGAGAGAGGTCTTCCTGAACCAGTGTGGCAGGTGCTGGCAGGTGCTGGAGAATAGCCACTTGAGCCTCTTTGTGATGCCCTGCACACTAGGCAGCCCTCTTAACCACTGCTGGGCTTCCTGGGAGACATGCCGAAGGGAGTATTTGGTCATTCTGTGTCCACTTTATAGTTCCTGCTCACTAAGTAGTCTGGGGAAAACATGAGGCTGCGAATTCTGAGAATTGTTAGGCTTCTTCCTATGTAGATTTAAGGGGATCTGTGCAGATTTTCCTTACTGTGTCTCTATGGAGTTTTAATTTATTGGATATTCTATCTTGGAAATTCTACCAGCCTTAGCTTTTTGGACTTCTGTGTGTTGACTCAGGTTAGGCTCTCTGTGTTGTCATCACCTTTAAGGTGATAGGCAGTGACCCTACCCTTCTCGTACTTATGGCCTACCACATTCTAACAGAGTTGGTCTCATACCAACATAAGTAGTATCATACCATGTCTGAGGCTATGTTAGAAAAAGATACTTGGGACTGGAGAGATGGCTCAGCGGTTAAGAGCTCCAGCTGCTCTTGCAGAGGACCTGGGTTCGATCCCCAGCACCCACATGGTGGCTGAGAACTGTCTTTAACTCCAGTTCCAGGGGAATCTGACACCCTCTTCTGACCTCCAAGGCATTGCACGACACGGTTGCACAGACCTACATGCAGACAATACATTCATACACATAAAAAATAAACAAAATTTTAAAAAAATTAAAAAGAAAAAGATACTCTACTCTGGCTGGGTGTGGTGGTACACATCTTTAGTCCCAGCACTTGGGAGGCAGAGGCAAGCAGATCTCCGTGAGTTCCAGGCCAGCTTGGTCTACATAGTGAGTTCCAGGCAAGTTGTGGCTACAGGGAGACTCTGTCTCAAAAAGACCAAAAAAAAAAAAAAAAAAAAAAAAAACCGAAAAGAAATAGAGAAAGAAAAAGATGCCCTGCCTCCTATGTTCCTTCCCCAATGACTTGCTGTGGAAGAAACCAGCTGCCCTGACATAAGGACATGCCCTGCAAGTGCTTTCTCTAGCTTTAGACCTAACCCTTTTTTGTCTAATCACACCACCCTGAACTTGAAGCATTTGGTAGTGTTTTATGATATTCAAAATGAAGGTAACACTCCTTGGTAAAACACTCTTCAGCTCACCTCTTCCTCTTTCCTGCAATCTATATTCTAACCATAACCAGACTGTCATCCTCAGGCCAGGCTCACACTTAAGTATATCTCTCTACTCTCCTTCACCTGACGTGCTCCTGCATTTCTTCCTCCTCCAGCTAACTAGCGCATAGTTCTAGACTGTGTTAGTTCTCTGCCCAGTGCCCCCTTTCAGTCTCTTATACTGCCTCTCTCCTCTGTATTACCTCTTAGTGCATAAATAAGAATCATTCTTGTTAATCACAGGAAGGGATTCATTCCAAGTACTTTGGATAAATGAGTGAGAGGAATGTATTAGACTGCTATAAGCTACAATTTAGCAAGTCAGGCTACTCAGCTGATCCCAGCATTGGACTTATATTTGAATAATGTTATAGCAAGTTTCAGTTAGCTATAAAAACTTAATAATTTTTTCTGTATCATTTTGCAGTGAATTAGAGAAATTAGATAACATTTTACTCATTGTTAAACATTAACGTAACCCGTTTAAATCTATGTTATTGAAATTTTAAGTTGATACTAGACTGTATTATTAATGTAAAATGAAATGTAATATGAAATGTCTTTTTCAAATAGTTAAGTCGTTCAGTTGCTCTGGGCCTGTGAAGTTTACCATAAAGTGGCATTTGAAGTATCACACCTGTCACAATGAGTACCCTGAGCTGGAGGTGAGTAAAATAGACCCCAGGAATGAAGGAACAAAATCACTATAGAGCTTACTAGCTCATCAGGGGAGGAGGGCGAAAGTAGGGATTATAATTTTAGAAGTGCCCCAGATTAAGTTTATCTCATTAGAGGAAAGCATAAGCCTTCTAATCTTGTGAGTATCTAATGAAAAATATTAGTAATGTTTAAATTAGAGTTGTAGGAGCCTTGTTAAAGGAGTTGTGGGTCACATACACATGGAAGGAAATTGAGATTTCACATCATTCAAAAGATGAGTTGTAGGGAAGCCAGAATTTGAGGGAGGAATATGTTCAAGTCAGTCTCACAGCTGAGAAGAACAGGGATGTCTGGGGAAGGGCAGAGGAGAAGAGGAAAAAGAGGTCAGGGAAGCTTCTCAGGAGCCAGGGCTCCTGTGGCACTCTGCAAGATGTTCTTTAAGTCTCTCGACAGTTGCTTGGAAAGTGTCTCTATTAACAACTGTGGCTTCTGTCCTGAATAATGTGTGGGTGTTTTGTTTTGTCTGAGATAGGGTTTCTCTGTAGCCCCAGTTTTTGCTTTGTAGACCAGGCTGGCCTTGAACTCATGGAGATCCGCTTGCCCCTGCTTCCCAAGTGCTGGAATTATAGGTGTGTACCACCATGCCCAGCAGGGTTTCCATATTTTTATTAGTATTTAATCTTTTCATTTGGAGCAAAAGGTGTCATTCCTTGAATCCTGAGTTTTTTACTGTATTCTCCATTCACACCAAATACTTCAGTGAGTATTCATTAGGGACAGGGGTTCTCCTACATTATACAATATAATTATCTAGTTCAGGAAACTTAATAGTTATATAATACTGTTATCAATACCCAACCCTTATTAAAATTATGCCAATATCTCTGTGTCTTTATTCTTTATATATATATATATCTTTTTGTGACAGGGTCTCCCTGTAGCCCCAGTTGACCTGGAACTCCCTGTGTAGACCAGGCTTACCTTGAACTCACAGAGATCCACCTACCTCTGTCTCCTGAATGCTGGGACTAAAGACATGCACCACCACACCTGGGCTCACTGTCTTTTATAGCAGGTTGTTTTCTGGTATAGGACTTAATTCAGGATTACATTAAATTGTCCTCTTTTTGGCTTTAGTTGCTGATAATCTGAAATTTTTATTTATTTTGGTTTTTCATAACATTGATATTTTTTTAAATGTGTAAACAAGTTTTGCAAAATGTTCCTCAATTTGAGTATTTCAGTTTCTTCATGACCAGGTTCATGGTATATACTTCTAGCCAGCATTCCACACAATATTCACTTGTCTATGTTTGGTGGTATTAATTTAAAAAAAGTTGATTAAGGCCCGGTGTGATGGTGCACACCTTTACTCCTAGCATTTGGGAGGCAGAGGGAGGTGGATCTCTGTGAGTTCAAGGCCAGCCTGATCTACAGAGTGAGTTCCAGGCCATCTGGGGCTATAGGGAGACTCTGTCCCAAAAAGACCAAAAAGGAATAAATAAATAGCTTCTTGCTACTAACAACAGTGCATGGGAAAACATTTTTTTCTTTTCTTTATTTTTATTTCATGTGTATGAGCATTATGTGTGTACCCATGTCGTGCAATGTCTAAGGAGGACAGAAGAGGGTGTTAGATCCCGTGGAAATGGAGTTACAGTTGTTAGCTGCCATGTGGGTACTGGGATTTGAACCTGGGTCTTCTGTAAGAACATCCAGTGCTCTTAACCACTGAGCCATCTCTCTAGCCTCGAGACGACTCCCCCCACCCCCCCACCCCCGAAACAGGGTCTCCTTGTAGCCCCAACTGTCCTGGAACTCACTCTGTAGACCAGGCTGGCCTTGAACTCACAAAGATCTACCTGCCTTTGCCTCCCAAGTGCTAGGATTAAAGGTATGCATCACCATGCCCAGCTTTTTTTTTTTTTTATGATATTTTTATTTTATTTATTTATTTATTTATTTTTAATTTTATTTATTTTTGTATGTGTATGAATGTACTATCTGCATGTAGGTTTGTTCACCCATGTCATGCTGCCGCAGAGGTCAGAATGAGGGCGTCGGATTCCCTGGAACTGAGAGTTGCTCCTCGAAATTGGAGTACAGATGTTTCTCAGGCCACCCGTGTGTGCTGGGGATGAAACCTGGGTCCTCTGCAAGCAGTATACGGTTGGTGCTCTTAACACTAGGCTATCTCTCCAAGCCCCTGAGATATTTTTTTTTTTTTTTTTTTTTTTTTTTAAATTTTTTTTTTTTTTTATTAATTTTTATTTTATTTCATGTATGTGTATGAATGTACTGTCTGCATGCAAGTTGTGCACCCGTGTCGTGCAACGCCGCGGAGGTCAGAAGAGGGTATCGGATTCCCCTGGAACTGGAGTTCTCCTGGAATTGGAGTTTCAGACGGTTCTTAGCCGCCATGTGGGTGCTGGGGATCGAACCGGCGTCCTCTGTAAGAGCGGTCGGCGCTCTTAACCGCTAGGCTATCTCTCCAGCCCCATAGGATATTTTTAAAGTTATATAAATGTCCTGTTTTTTCATCAGTCATTCATCTTTTCATTTTAGCATCTTCTTATGATTCTTGCTTGATGATTCAGTTGCTACTAATGGGTATTTTCAAATTTCATGTTTTCTTTCTCATTTATTAGCATCCCACTTTGTAAATGGGCTATTGTTTTCCTCTGTTATTTTGTTTTGTTTTGTCTTCAGTTGGCCAAGCAGGTAGTTTTCACTTTGTTTTATAGGCTATAATCGGTTACTCTGATTTGTCCTGCTCAGATTGCCGTGTATACGGTCTGTGAGAACCAACCACTGGGGAGCTGGTATTAGGAGCTTGGTTATTTATGTGTTCTAGATGCACAGAACCTCAGGTCCTTGGAGATAAGCTACTTTTGCTTTACGTTATTATTTGCTTTGCCCTTCTTTGTAATTAAATGCTCTTTTCTTTCTCTGTAAAATTCTTCCACATAGAATAAAATAGAAGTCGTCCCAAGATATGTTTTATTTTTCTGGGAGATATTTCTTTGTGGTATACATTGTTTTGTTTTTTGAGTCATTCTCCCTATATATTCAAGGCTAGCCTTAAATAACTGCTTCTGAACTGCCTTAGCCTCCCAGGTACTAGGATTAATAGGCATGTACCTCCATGCCCCACTGTGGTAGTATCTTAGTCTCTTATTCTCATTGTAAGACCATGCTTCTATGCTGTATTATTATACCTGAATACACTAGATTGACTAAAATGATAGGATTACCTCAGTTATATTTAGAATTACATTTAATATTTTTTCCTCTTTGGTATTTTATTGCATATTTTCAAGTATTCCAAACTGAATTAACTCTTGGTATTATTTAGATATGAAGTTTTATTTATCTTCTAGGAAAAGAAGTATGAAAATAAGTTATAACATAGAATTTTACCTTGGGTAGGAGATGTCCCAAAAACATGAACTTCATGTTGGTGAAGACTTCTGTACTTATTTCAAGAACATTGACTGTTGGACAACAAAAAATGAAAACTTAGATTGCAACAGTGATTTACAAGTATTTCCCTCATTAAACGTGAGTATCTGTCTTCCCATGTTAAAATGTAGTTTCTTTTATTCACAGTGAATATAAATACCATCTTAATGTTTTGTCAGTATTTTGATAAAGAAAGGGGCTGAATTTGTCAAGTATTAGTTTTTGCATGCACGTAGTATGATATAAGAAATAAGGGGCTGGAGAGATGGCCTAGCAGTTAAGAGCGCTGACAGCTCTTGCAGAGGACCCGGGTTCGATCCCCAGCACCCACATGGCAGCTGAGAACCGTCTTTGGCTCCAGTTCCAGGGGAGTCTGACGCCCTCTTCTGACCTCCACAGTATTGCACAACACAGGTGCACATATGAAAATAAATAAAACTTTAAAAATAATAATAAATAAGAAATAAATTAGGGGGCTGGAGAGATGGCTCTGCAGTTAAGAGCTCTGGCTACTCTTGCAGAGATCCCAGGTTCGATTCCCAGTGCCCACATGGTAGCTAACAACCATCCATAACTCCAGTTCCAGGGAATCTGACACCATCTTTTGGCCTCTGTGGATATTGTGTGCTTGGATGCACTAGCATGTATGCAGGCAAAATATATACATAAAAAAATGTGTAGAAACATAATGAGGGGCTAGAGAGATGGCTCAGCAGTTAAGAGCACCAATTGGGGGCTAGAGAGATAGCCTAGCAGTTAAGAGCCCCAACTACTGCTCTTGCAGAGGACCTGGGTTCGATCCCCAGCATCCACATGGCAGCTGAGAACCATCTTTAACTCCAGTTCCAGGGGAATCCTACAGCTTGGTCTACAGAGTGAGTTTCAGGACAGCCAGAGCTATAGGGAGACCCTGTCTCAAAAAGCCAAAAAAAAAAAAAAACCCTCTATACTTGATCTATGCATAGATTTTGAAAACTCACAGAGGTATACACCTACACACCTACATATACTTCTCTGTATATTCATTATGTTTTTTCTTTTTCTTTTTTAAAAAAACTGTCTACATGTAGGTTTGTGCACCCGTGTCTTCCAATGCCTCGGAGGTCAGAAGAGGGTGTCAGATTTCCCTGGAACTGGAGTTAAAGACAGTTCCCAGCCACCATGTGGGTGCTGGGGATCGAACCCGGGTCACCTGCAAGAGCAGTCAGCGCTCTTTAAACACTAGGCCATCTCTCCAGCCCTTTTTTTTGAGACAGGGTTTCCCTGCAGCCCCAGCTGTCCTGGAACTCACTTTGTAGACCAGGCTGGCCTTGAACTCACAGAGATCCTCCTGCCTCTGCCTCCCAACTGTTATTAAGGAAGTAATTCATAAGCAGCAGAATTTTGTTATGCATGTTCAGTGTATGATGAGACTTGTTCTCTGATACTCAGCTTCCACATCTGTTTTGGAGATAGGGTTTTACTATGTGGCTCTGGATGGCCTGGAACTCTTATTTATATAGACCAGCCTGGCCTTGACCTTAGAGATCCAATTCGCTCTGCCTTCTCAGTCCTGGAATCAAAGGTGTGCGCCACCACACCTGGCTTTCTTCTAGCATTTCTGTCTTAATTATTACAACTATTTTCTCCATAGGAATGTAGTAATATAAAATGGGATTGTTTTATTTTCCAGAATAAAGAACTGACAGGCATCAGAAATGTTTCAAGCCAGGAAGGCTCAATGGTAAACCATTTTATTTATCTTTAAATCAAATATGCACAAATTATAGTAAGACTGAAAAATAAATCTGATGAGAACTTGGAGAATGACAGAGTTATTAAAATTGGAACAAAAAATAGGAACTATATTAAAATTGGAAAAGAAAAATAAGAACTATTTATTTATTTATTTATTTATTTATTTATTTATTTATTTATTTATTGTCTTTTTGAGACAGGGTCTCCCTGTAGCCCCAGCTGTCCTGGAATTTGATCTGTAGATCAGGCTGGCCTTGAACTCAAAGATCCGCCTGCCTCTGCCTCTCAAGTGCTAGGATTAAAGGCCAGCGCCACCACGCCTGGCTTAAAAATAGGAACTATTGCCGGGCGTGGTGGCGCACGCCTTTAATCCTAGCACTTGGGAGGCAGAGGCAGGTGGATCTTTGTGAGTTCAAGGCCAGCCTGGTCTACAAAGTGAGTTCCAGGGCAGCTGGGGCTACAGGGAGACCCTGTCTCAAAAAGACCAAAAAAAAAAAAAAAAAGGAACTATTTAAAACAGTATATTTTCTTGTGTATTTCTTACAGATTTTGTACATACTGCTTTAAAAATATCTGAAGCAATAATTTAAGACTAATTCTGTAGCTCCTTTTTTCCTTAAAAAAATGCACAATTCAGCTAGGTGTGGTGGTAGAGGCAGGTGGATCTCTATGAGTTTAAGGCCAGCCTGGTCTACAGAGCCAGCTCCAGGCCAGCCGGGACTAAAGGGAGACCCTGTCTCAAAAATACCAAAAAAAAGTACAATTCTAGTTCTCACCAGAGCAGTGGGCTGCTATTGTCATTGAAGGTATGAAGCTAGAAGCCATGAGTACAGCATAGCAGGGAAAGAAATTGTGGTATTCAGGGGATTTTTTTTTTTTTTTAATCTTTTTGAGACAGGGTCTCCCTGTAGCTCCGGCTGTCCTGGAACTCACTATGTAAACCAGGCTGGCCTTGAACTCACAAAGATCTGCCTGCCTCTGCCTTCCAAGTGCTAGGATTAAAGGCATACCCCACCATGCCTGGCCAGGAGAATTATTAAAAGTCAGAAGTAAGTGGCGCAGAGTCTTAGAAGGCATTATGTACAGGGGCTGAAATTGGATGTGGGAGAGCTTTAAGTTTTATGTAGTGACCTCACACTTCCTCAGCCTCTCTAAACAGAAGTCTAAAAATAAAAAGACATTCCTGTTGCAATGGCTGGGACAGACTGCATAAACTGTCTTAGGTGGAGTAGGAAATGAAAGGAAGAGCTAGAAAATATTCTGGGAGGTGGACTGTGCCATTTTGGTTATCCAACAACACTGGAAGATTCATTAGCATTACCATGGTCAGGGTCTTGCTATGTACCCTCGCTGGCCTGGAGCTGGCCTGCAACTGTCTGTGTACACCAGGTTGGCCCAACACTTACAGAAGTCTTCGTACCTTTGCTATGTAAGTGCTGGGATTAAAGGTATGCACCACTAGAGCCAGCCTAGAAAAAAAAAATTAAAAGATAATATTAAAGAAAACACTTAACGGGAATACCTGTGGAAATGCATTTTTATAAATAGCAGAAGACATTGAAGAATGAGAACCTTCTATTTCCTTCCCCTTTGCGTGTGAGGGTTGTCAGTAAAACATGTGGAGGCATTGTCTGCCCTCTCTTTCCATTCTTCTTCTTTGTTATTTGTTCATGTTTTAGTAGATGACCCAATTCAGTTATTAACATTCTTTTGAAATGTTTACAATCACATAACCATATTTTACATACTAATCTGTTTAAGAACAAAGAATTTTTCTCCCCATTTCAGGACGTTGTAGCCAGGACACAGAGAAACGGCTTTCACATCTTCATCGTCTCTATTAAAACGGAAAAAACAGATGCAAACTGGAATTTAAATGGTACAGTTAAGCCATCTGCATACATTCTCTGTGTTCTGTAGAATTTGTTATTAATGTGAATCTATATTCTCTGTTAAAAATATGTTTTTCAAAAATGGTTTTCTGGGGTCAGGAGAGATGACTCAGCAGTTAAGAGCACTGGATACTCTTGCCGGGTGTGGTAGCACATGCCTTTAATCCTAGCACTGGGGAGGCAGAGGCAGGCGGATCTTTGCAAGTTCAAGGCCAGCTTGGTCTACAGAGCGAGTTCCAGGACAGCTGGGGCTACAGGGAGACCCTGTCTCGAAAAGGCCAAAACCCCAAAAAAAAAGAACACTGGATACTCTTAGAGAAGACCTGGGTTTGATTCCCAGAACCCACATGGCAGCTAACAACTGTTCATAACCCTAGTTCCAGGAGGATCCAATGCCCTCCTCTAACCTCCATAGGCATTGCCCAATATGGGCACACTTACATACATGCAGGCAATACACTCGTGTGTGTGTGTGTGTGTGTGTGTGTGTAAATAAAAAATAATCTTTTTTTTTTGTCTTTTTGAGACAGGGTCTCCCTGTAGTTCCAGCTGTCCTGGAACTCACTATATAGATCAGGCTGGCCTTGAACTCACAGAGATCTACCTGTCTCTTCCTCCTGAGTGCTAGTATTAAAGGCTTACGCCACCATGCCTGGCTATAAGATATATATTTTTTAACATTTTTAAATTTTATTTATTTCTGTATGCGTATGAATGTACTGTCTGCATGCAAGTTTGTGCACCCGTGTTGTACAATGCCGCGAAGGTCAGAAGAGGGTATTGGATTCCCCTGGAACTGGAGTTCTCCTGGAATTGGAGTTTCAGATGGTTCTCGGCCACCATGTGGGTGCTGGGGATCCAACCTGGGTCCTCTATAAGAGCGGTCGGCGCTCTTAACTGCTAGGCCATCTCTCCAGCCCCAAGATAATTTTTAAATAGATTTCCGTTTGCTGCACATCTATTTTGAAGACTTAAAACTGTGCTTATCTTTTTAAAAGTTAATTAATTAATTATGTGTGTGAATGTACTGTCTGCATGTAGGTTGGTGCACCCGTGTCGTGCTGTGGAGGTCAGAAGAGGGTGTTGCTTTCCCTGGAACTGGAGTCAAAGACGGTCATTAGCTGCCATGTGGGTGCTGGGGATCAAACCCAGGTCCTCTGCAAGAGCAGTCGATGCTCTTAGCTGTTGAGCCATCTCTCCAGCCCCAAAACTGTGCTTATCTTAATACTAATATATACTTATTTAATGTGTATGAGTGTTTTGTCAACGTGTATGTAAGTGCACCCATGTCATGCAATGCCCACAGAGGTTAGAAAAGGGCATCAGATGCCCTGGAACGGGAATTATGGATGGTTGTCAGCTATCATGTGGGTGCTGGGAACCAAACCAGGGTCCTCTGCAAGAGCAGCAAGTGCTCCTGACTGCTGAGCCATCTCTCCAGCCCCCTAATATTTATTTTCTTAGTGGACTAGGGTAAAAAGATTTGGGAAATATATATATTTTTTTTTAATTTTTTTTAGTTTTATTTTATTTATTTCTGTATGTCTATGAATGTACTGTCTGCATGCAGGTCTGTGCACCCGTGTTGTACAATGCCGCTGAGGTCAGAAGAGGGTGTTGGATTCCCCTGGAACTGGAGTTAAAGACGGTTCTTAGCCGCCATGTGGGTGCTGGGGATCGAACCCAGGTCCTCTGCAAGAGCAGTTGGCGCTCTTAACCACTAGGCCATCTCTCCAGCCCAGGAAATATATTTTTGAAACCCTGATTTTTACTCTAATTTCTTTTCTGTCCCTACCGTTGCTGTTACCAGTTTCGCTGTCTATGGTGGGGCCTCATGGATACCTCTCTGCATCAGACTGGCCTCTAATGATTGTGAGTATTTCTCTTTTTTTTTTTTTTTTTTTTTTTTTTTGTGGAGACAGGGTCTCCCTGTAGCCCCAGCTGGCCTAGAACTCACTCTGTAGACCAGGCTGGCCTTGAAATCACAGAGATCGCCTGCCTCTGCCTCCCGAATCCTAGGATTAAAGGCAGTTCTTAGCCGCCATGTGGGTGCTTGGAATCAAACGCGGGTCCTCTGCAAGAGTAGTTGGTGCTCTTAACTGCTGAGCCATCTCTAGCCTGATCTTTCTTTTTTTCACATGAATTTTGTATGCTAAATAAAAACTTAAAAATTTTAAGAGCTCAGTGGTAATAAGTTTTCCTAAGTAATGCTGTGACACAACCCTCTATTTCCAGTTCTAGAGTGACTGGAGAATGAAGGGTAGGAGATGCTAGAAATATCAGCTTTCAAATGGTCCAAAGGTTTAGTGACTAATGTTGTTTCTTTTCCTGCAGTTTTACATGGTGATGTGTATTGTGTACATATTATATGGTGTCCTCTGGCTGATGTGGTCTGCCTGTTACTGGAAAGATATACTAAGAATCCAGTTTTGGATTGCAGCTGTTATTTTCCTAGGAATGCTTGAAAAAGCAGTTTTTTATAGTGAATACCAAAACATCAGCAGCACTGGGCTGTCAAGTAAGTTTTGCCTATCTCCATAGTGAGTGTGAACAGAGCTGTAGGGCCCCTTTTATACAATGGTTTTCATATAGCTGTATTATCAGTAAAGAGGAGGGAAGCCAAGAAGAGAATGTCAGGGCCTTGGGAGATTGCTCAGTTAGTAAAACACTTGCTGTGCAAGCATGAGGACCTGAATTTGAATCCCAGAACTCACGTAAAAGCAGGGTGTGGGTGCACATGTGTCTATAAACCCCAGTGTTGTGAAAGTGGAGACAGGAGGATTACTAGGACTTGCTGGCTGGCTGTTAGCCTAGCTCCAGGTTCAGTGACAGAATAAGGTGGAAAGTAGAACAGGGCACCCATGTCCTCTAGCCTTTGCATGGATAGGTATGTGCACCACATATATATATACCACAGTTCCTCCCAACACATGCACACAATGAGATGCCAGAGTAGGACCCTGACTGCGTATGAGCCAAGAATAGGACCCTGACTGCATATCAGCCAAGAGTAGGACCCTGACCGCATATGAGCCAAGAGTAGGACCCTGAATGCATATCAGCCAAGAGTAGGACCCTGACCGCACATGAGTCAAGAGTAGGACCCTGACCGTGTATGAGCCAAGAGTAGGACCCTGACCACACATGAGCCAAGAGTAGGACCATGACCGTACATGAGCCAAAAGTAGGACCCTGACCGCACATGAGCCAAGAGTAGGACCCTGACCGCATGTCAACCAAGAGTAGGACCCTGACTGCGTATGAGCCAAGAGTAGGACCCTGACTGCATATCAACCAAGAGTAGGACCCTGACTGCGTATGAGCCAAGAGTAGGACCCTGACCTCACATGAGCCAAGAGTAGGACCCTGACCTCATATGAGCCAAGAGTAAGACCCTGACTGTACATGAGCCAAGAATAGGACCCTGACTGTACATGAGCCAAGAGTAAGACCCTGACTGTACATGAGCCAAGAATAGGACCCTGACTGTACATGAGCCAAGAGTATGACCCTGACCTCACATGAGCCAAGAGTAGGACCTGACCACACATGAGCCAAGAGTAGGACCCTGACTGCATATTAACCAAGAGTAGGACCCTGACTGCATGTGAGCCAAGAGTAGGATCCTGACTGTACATGAGCCAAGAATAGGACCCTGACTGTACATGAGTCAAGAGTAGGACCCTGACTACATGAGCCAAGAGTAGGACCCTGACTGTACATGAGCCAAGAATAGGACCCTGACCGCACATGACCCAAGAGTAGGACCCTGACTGCATATCAACCAAGAGTAGGACCCTGACTGCATATGAGCCAAGAGTAGGACCCTGACTGCATATGAGCCAAGAGTAGGACCCTGACTGCATATGAGCCAAGAGTAGGACCCTGACTGTACATGAGCCAAGAATAGGACCCTGACTGTACATGAGCCAAGAGTAGGACCCTGACTGCATATCAACCAAGAGTAGGACACTGACTGCATATGAGCCAAGAGTAGGACCGTGACTGCACATGAGCCAAGAGTAGGACCCTGACTGCATATCAACCAAGAGTAGGACCCTGACTGCGCATGAGCCAAGAGTACGACCTTGACCATACATGAGCCAAGAGTAGGACCCTGACTACATGAGCCAAGAGTAGGACCCTGACCGTGTATGAGCCAAGAGTAGGACCCTGACTGGGCTAGCATATATGTTCTTTCCGTCTTTTTTTCTTTTCTGATAACTTTCCTTTCACTTTTCTCCCTGGACAAAGAAAATTCCCATTTTTTTCAGGCTCAGCTGGAATTAAAACAACACCAAATTCTAGACATGGATACTTCAGGTGTGGCCGGTGCTTTTTTAACAGCAAGTCTAGATTTCATAACAGGGTCTCTGAACTCCCTGAGTGGTCCCTGCCTCCTCACTGTGCTCTCTTTTCTGACACTGCACTCTGCTGCAGATGAGCTTCTACTTGTTCCAGTGTCTTTGCTTCCCCTTTCTCCGTGCTTCTCTGGGCTTTTGTCTTTGCTTTCCCCTTTCCTTAACACAAATCCTTCTCTCAGTCTTCAGATCCTCTTTAGGTGTCATTTTTGTGTGTGTGATCTTTTCTAGACCAACTTCCACCACCCAACAAATGTGATCCTCCTAGTTCCAGGGTTCATGTATCACATCCAGCACTTCTGTGCTGAGTTCTATTTGTGTTCACGGCCTAACCAGAGTACATGGTCTATACAAATAGGGATCAAGGTGCCTCTTGGCTATTATAGCTATACAATAGGAGCCTAATGAATACTTTTGTTTTTGTAGTTTTTTTTTTTTATTATTACTATTATTATTACTTTAGTCTTTTTGAGACAGGGTCTCCCTGTAGCCCCAGCTATCTTGGAACTCACTTTGTAGACCAAGCTGGCCTTGAATTCACAAAGATCCTCCTGCCTCTGCCTCCCAAGTGCTAGGATTAAAGGCATGCACCACCACATCCGGGTTGTTTTTGTAGTTTTTAATTGAACCCAGAGCCCTGCACATGCTAGGCAAGCTCTTTACTACTTAGACACACATTTTGAATGAACAAATGAAGGCACCTGGAGAAGAGAGAACTCTGAGAACATTATAGCTTTCAGGTACACTGGACATGAAAAGGGATGTAGCTCTGTGTAGCAT
The DNA here is from genome assembly GCA_009823505.1 of Rhizomys pruinosus. Taxonomy (NCBI): domain Eukaryota; kingdom Metazoa; phylum Chordata; class Mammalia; order Rodentia; family Spalacidae; genus Rhizomys; species Rhizomys pruinosus. The sequence continues at coordinate 367,601 of VZQC01013305.1, forward strand.
CAAGGGAAGAACAAGAGCAGAGCGGAGCCTGGGGCAGGTGTCAGCTGACATGCCTACCCAATGGAGCTTATCAGACGTGGAGTGAGTTCTTCAGAAGGTAGTGAGTTCCCTTTCACTGGGGTTTGAAATACCAGTTGGATTAGATGACTTGTAAATCAGATATGCTAATTAGTCTGAGGTCAGCTGTAATTATACATAGCAGTGCTTTAGAATCTTGGTTGGATTGTCTCCAGAAGTGTGTACAGTGAATTATTTTTTTTTCTCCCCTCAGCCCAAGGTTTACTGATATTTGCAGAGTTGATATCTGCCATTAAGAGGACATTGGCTCGCCTCCTTGTGATCATTGTGAGCTTGGGTTATGGCATTGTGAAGTAAGTATTGTTGTATTGAAAAACTACTGACTCTCCAGGCTAGTGCTTAAACCATAAACTTTGTGGAACAGGAAACTTGTCAGTATCATGTCTGCAAAGAATGTGGAATTAAAATACAGACATGGACTAGCTAGTTTTTTTTATATTACGTCCCAGTGAAAACCTGAATTTGAATTCTAGTAACTTATTTTATTATTGTTATTATGTTTTTGGTTTTTTTTTTTTCTGAGATAGCCTTGTGTATACCAGACTGGCCTTGAACTTCTCATCCTCCTGCCTCTACCTCCTGAGTGCTGGGATCACAGGCATGTACCACCATTCCCAGTGGGGTGCTGGGATCACAGGCATGTACCACCATTCCCAGTGGGGTGCTGGGATCACAGGCATGTACCACCATTCCCAGTGGGGTGCTGGGATCACAGGCATGTACCACCATTCCCAGTGGGGTGCTGGGATCACAGGCATGTACCACCATTCCTAGTGGAGTGCTGGGATCACAGGCATGTACCACCATTCCTAGTGGAGTGCTGGGATCACAGGCATGTACCACCATTCCCAGTAGAGTGCTGGCAGCTGAGTGTGCTATGGCTTCATGTATGCTAGACAAGCACTTTATTAAACTGAGCCAGATCCTCAGCAGGAATTTCAGTTAACTTTTTGTTATTAGATGAATAGTCGGTTGTAAGAATAGTAGTAAATAGGGGCTGGAGAGATGGCCTAGCAGTTAAGAGCGCTTACTGCTTTTGCAGAGGACCCAGGTTCAATCCGCAGCACCCACATGGCAGCTAAGAACCGTCTTTGACTTCAGTTCCAGGGGAATCCGACGCCCTCTTCTGACCCCCGCAGCATTGCATGACATGGATGCACAGACCTACATGCAGACAGTACATTCATTCACATACAAAAATAAATTTAAAAAAACTTGTTAAAAAAAAAAAGAATAGTAGTAAATAAAATGATTCTTTACATTCAAACCATTTTCTAGTCTCTGGACAGTAGTTTTTTGTTTTCTTTAAATACTACTTTTATTTTATGTGGATGAGTGTATTGCCTACAAGTAAGCACACTGTGTAATACAATGCCTTTGGAAGTCAGAAAAGATCATCAGATCCCCTGGAACTGGAGTTATGGATGGTTGTGAGCCACCATACATGTGCTGGAAACAAAACTGGGGTCTCTGCAAGAGCAGCCAGCGTTCTTAACTGCTGAGCCATCTCTCTAGCCCCAATATAATTAAGATTTATCGTTGTATTTAAGTGTTGTAGAGAGAGTGGATTAAATCAAGTCAGCAAGCTGTGTGACCGAAGCCTGCCTGTCTCCTGAGGACACTTCCTCCTCTCCTCCTGCCTGGGTGTCAGGTGTAAAGACGCCAGGTGTGAAGTTAGGACGGTGAAGGCGGGAGGCGTTGGCCGCCTCCTGCTCATGGCTCTTTTCAGGCCACTTTTCTTCTTTCCTAAAACTTCCAGATTCCCTGGTTCAGGGCTTCAGACCAGGTCACGCATTACATCTTATTACAGTCAAGTGTAGACTTGGATTTCTCCCCTCATCCCTTCACACAAGGGCGTTCTTCACTGTCTCTCTTGGCTTGTTGTCTGTTAGAGTCCTTGTGATTTTGCTAGCTGCGTGGCTGAAGCTGATCTCACTTTTACCTGTCCTTGCCCTTCACCTCGGTTGCTGCCTCCCACGGCGATTTCTGGACATGATTATGATAAGTGCGCTCATTTCATCGTCTTCCTTTTAATCCGTTGTTCAGCAGTCACTCGTTTTGCGCTTACTTTCTCTAATAGCTTCAGTCACTTTTTTCTTAAAGTTATTATTTTTTATTTTATGCGTATGAATGTATTGTCTGCATGTATGTAAGTATACTTGTGTCACGCAGTGTCCACTGAGATCAGAAGATAGTGTTGGATCCCTTGGAAGTGGAGTTATAGATGGTTGTTAACCACAACATTAATGCTGGGAATCAAACCTAGGTCATCTGCAATCAAACCTAGGTGCTCTTAACCCTCTGAGCCATCTCCAAGCCCCAAGGTTTATTTTATTTTTAATGATGTATGTGTGTATGGGGGGAGTATGTGCACATGAGTACTGTAACTGCAGAGGCCAGAGGAGGGCATTGGATCCCCTAGAGCTGGAGTTACAGGCAGTTGTGAGCTGCTTAACATGGATGCTCTGTAAGAGCAGTATGTGCTCTTAAACCACTGCCTCACCTTTCCAGTCCTGCTTCAGTCGTTTTGTGCTTCCTATGGCCTCTGGCCTTGACCCTGGCACCTTCTACTGCTATGTCTTTACCCTCATCCCCTCACATATTTTCTCTCTCACTCTGAAGACGGCTGTTAACCCACCCCACCCCCAAACCCCATTGAGACCCCATGCTGTGCCTTCTTTCTTTTTTTTTTTCTTAACAGCGCAGACCATATACTCCTTATCTGTCAAGGAAACTGGGACAGCAGTTGGTTTGACTTTTTTTCCAGTATCATAACTTCCCTTTCTGATGAGTCTCTCTGTCAGCTTGCTGTTGTTTCTACCATCTTTAAAAAGCAAAGCCCTCTCTGAGGGCTGTGTAGCCCTCTCTTCCTTCTACCTGGTTTTCTTGAGGTGTAGTCTCAATGGGGTAACAGGCAAGATCTTCCCCAGGGAAGCTCAAAGAATGAGGGTAGTTGAGGTGGCAGAGGACTCTAAAAAAGCTGTGCTCCATCAGATGTACGACCTGAGAATTTGATTCTTACTTCCTTCTAGTCTTTGCCTTGAGTCATCTTGTGAGGATCTTTAACAATTCTCTGTCCCCTCATCATTTTTATTGTTATTGCTATATTCATGTTTATTTCTGCCCCACCCCACTCACATGTTAGTCCCATGGAAAAGGAGCTTTTCTTGTTTTGTTACTGTCTATAAAGCAGGCATGTGTCTGATGATACTGCTCAGCTGTAAGCTAATGTTGGTTTTCTGAGTACATTTAAAGTAGGCTGGGGTGAGTATGAATGTTTGTCAGGTTTATTAAATGCATGTCTAATGATACTTTAAGTCAGCTTATATAAAAATACTTGGAGAGGGGCTGGAGAGATGGCCTAGCAGTTAAGCGCACCGACTGCTCTTGCAGAGGACCCGGGTTTGATCCCCAGCACCCACATGGCAGCTGAGAACCATCTTTAACTCCAGTTCCAGGGGAATCCAACACCATCTTCTGACCTCCATGGCATCGCATGACACGGGTGCACAAACCTACATGCAGACTGTACACTCATACACATATTAATCCTAGCACTCGGGAGGCAGAGGCAGGTGGATCTTTGTGAGTTCAAGGCCAGCCTGGTCTACAGAGCGAGTTCCAGGACAGCTGGGGCTACAGGGAGACCCTGTCTCTGAAAAGACCAAAAAAAAATAAAAATAAATAAATAAATAAAATAAAATAAAAATACTAGGAGAAATCTCAGGGCTCTGAAGGGTACACGGGGAAGGGGGAGGTAGAACTAAGAATCCTGCTGATTTTGCTGCATTTTGGGAGCCCAGCTAGGTCCAAGATGTTGGGCTCTTGGTTAAGTTGGAGGAGTGAAGTTAAGACATTAAGATGTGTAGTGGAGACAGAGTCGTCGACTCTGGGATTCAGGCAGAGATCACATTGCTCTATCTGGTATTTCATCCATGTGGGTGGTGGAGATTGCTTAGACAGCATTGAATAACCTCAGATTCCAAAATGGAAACCCAAGTTTGTCTTTGAATTCTGTATGAAACACTTGCACACTTGTAGGAAACACTTGTATGAAGCCGCAGCAACAAAGCACCTCTCGCTTGTTCTTCTCAAAGCTGTTTATTATTCAGGCAGGCAGGTCTTGTCAGAACGGTTTATTCAGGCACATCTTTTCTCCTTCTCCAAGCCTCTCCCTCTAAGCCTTCTCCTTCCTCAGGCAAGCAAGCTTCTCTCTCAGACTAGAAAGGAGAGAGTCCCTCTATCTAGAAAGTCCCTCTATTTATCCACCTTCCCAGCCCAGGTTGCGTGGCCTTAGTCTATTGGTATCATCTGGCCTGATCTTGTAATACAGGGTGCACCTGCACAGCTCAAACGGTGAGCGTGGCTTTACTTTGAGGTAGGAGGGAATCAGGTGTTAATCATAAGACTCAGGTGTTAGTCATAAGATTTTGCTAAAGTCTCGGGTGACTTCCTGGGACCCTCGCCACACCTCTCCACAGAATTCTAGATTTTCCTTAACTGTCATAATTCTCTCTTGTGTAAGGAAGATTTTGATTATCCTTAGGAGGACTAAGATGTTTTGCTTTCATTTAAGTCCCAGCATCTTAGTTACTGTTGGCTAATTGAACTCACAGATACCTGGGAGTTCTGATTGCTTTACTGAATGTCTTTTTCTTCAATTTTATTTATTTATTTATTTAGTCTTTTTATTTTTATTTTTTATTTATTTATTTTCCCAGTGGAGGACTCTTTATTGCTCTGGGGCACGGGGCTCAGGAACTCTTAGTGGGGCGGGTGCGCTTCCTCTTCACCACCACAGGCTTCTGGCTGCGCAGGATGGCACTGGCTCTGCGGATGGCTGCCATGCGAAGGTCTGGCCGGTGCTTGTTCTTGCGGATCATATGCCTGACGCTGCTGAGGGTGGCCTGGCCGTTCTTGTTGATGGTGGTCCTCCCATAGGAGGTGGCTGGCTTTCGCTGGCCAGATCTCCGCTTCATGACCACCATGACCCCTTTGCCGTTGGCTGCGGGCTCCACTCCCAACGGTCTTACGGTGAATCAGCCCATTGTAGCGGAAGGAGTTTCGGGCCTTCAGAGTTTTGGGCTCGGTGCTGTACGTTGTTTGTTCCCCTTGATCAGGAAGCTGGAGCAGTTCCATACGACCATCCATTGCAGATGCGCGGACATGGCGGCTCCTCTCTACAGCGGCCAGAGACGGAAAGAGCTATTTAGTCTTTTTAAAACAGGTCTCCCTGTAACCCCAGCTAACCTGGACTCTCTCTGTTGGCCTTAATCTCATAGATATCTGCCTGCCTCCGCTTCCCAAATGCTGGGATTAAAGGCATGCACCACCATACCCAGCTCAGTTTATTTTCTAATTGAACATGACTGATATAGGGAAATGCTCCAAAGTAATTACCTAAGTTGCTTTCCTCTTTAATGATGCTAAGAGCCCTCCTATTGATTCTGTTGGCTTTTCCAGTGGGTAATCATTATCTATGAGTAGTTTTATCGCCTCTGCACACTCTTAACACAATTTCCCCCCTTGTAGCAGTATTAGGGTAAGAAATAACTGTGCTTCCCAATAGCTTTTCCTGTTTTGGATTTTAAAGGAAACATACATAACACTTTCCATGAAGTCTGTTTCTAGAAGTTTCTGATCTATAACTTTCTCAAAGTAATGATGTTTTTCTCCCTGAATTTGTTAGGCTAAATATTTATTACTAGCTGGTGAATATTCTTCCTCCCCCCAACTTTTAGCAATAATGACAAAGCTATTATGACCATTCTCAGTCAAGCTTTTAGATTGTTCAGTCATAGCCACTGAGTCTACTGGTACCTGTAATCTCAGCAATCCAGAGTCAGAAGGGTCTTAGGGTCTTCTGGGTTGCATACCAAGGCTTTAGAAGGATGAGTGAACTCATCCTCCTCACCTATAACCCTGAAGGAGGCCGTGATGCCAACCTGATTCCTTTTTCCATATCTGACATAAAGCTCCTCACCTTAGGTATTGTTATGACTGTCTTAAATGTATTTCTTTTTTTCTTCTAATTACTCTGACAAAAGGGTCTTTAAGAATAAAATATATATGTAATCAATTCTGATTTGCAGATATCATCAGTTTCCCCTTCTATTTTCAGATTATTATTTGTAAAAATTGCGTTTTCACAACTCATTTATATTTTAAGAGTCAAAAATGCTGTTTTTTTAACTTTTTAAAGATTGAAGACCAAATTGTCTTAGCACTCTTGCTTGGGAGTGAGCCCTGGGGGCAGAGGGAAGACACTGACATTGTGAGTTCTCACATTCTGCTTGTTCTGTTCTGTTCTGTTCCCAACATCAGTGGACTTCTCCAGGATAGTGCTCTGCATGGCTGTGGTTGAATTCTTCTTTAACAGAAGAACTAAGTTCTGATCTATGTCCGTGGCACCTAGAACCTGGCATATACCTTCTAGGTTCATCAGCCTACTCTTCCACTCTAAGGAAATAGTAATGTTCATTCTGTTGCTTGAACTTCATAAAATCCTCTGGCACCTTTATGGCTTCACAGTGTTTCTTCACAAGCATTCTGCAGCTTCACACTCTAAAGGATGAAAGCCTGGTATTCCTGGGTGTATCTCCAGGGTTCATAGGAATTAGACTGTTTCCTGTTTGTGCTGGTTAGTTTTCATTAACTTGACACAGAAACTAGTCACTTGAGAAGAGGGAACTTCAATCAAAGAATTTTCTCCATTAGTCTGGCCTATGGCCATGTCTGTGAGGCATTTTCTTCACTGATAATTGATGGAGGGGACCCACCTTACTGTGGGCAGTGCCATCCCTAGGCAGGTGACCCTGGCTGTATAAGAAAAATATCTCAGTAAGCCAGGGGAGCAAGGCAGTTAGTAGCATTACTCCATGGTCTCTGCTTTAGTTTCTGTCTGTTTTACTTCACAGATGGTCTGTGTCTTGGAAGTGTGGAAGGAAACAAACCCTCTTTTCCCCAGTTGCTTTTGTTCCAAGTTTTTTCACACAAAGTAGGGGCTGGAGAGATGGCCTAGAGATTAAGAGAGCAGACTGCTCTTGCAGAGGACCCAGACTCAATCCCCAGCATCCACACGGCGGCTGAAAACTGTCTTTAACTCCAGTGCCAGGGGAATCCTACACCCTCTTCTGACCTCTGCAGCATTGCACATGGGTGCACAAACCTACATGCAGACAGTATATTCATACACATAAAAAAAAAAGCAAAGTAGGACACTTGGAGAAAACTCCAGCGTTACAAGCACACTAATGTGATTAGATAGCAATGTCTGGATTGGGAAATGCCAGCTCTGCCTTCTGAGGCAGTTACTTAGCCGTGCCTTTTCTTCTCTGTGTCTCTTGCTCTCCAGGCCTCGTCTAGGAACAGTCATGCACCGGGTGATTGGACTGGGATTGCTTTACCTTATCTTTGCAGCTATCGAAGGCGTGATGCGAGTCATTGGGGTAAAACCTACATTAATTCCACAAACACTCTTTTGTTGCCATGAAATGGGATTTTACTTTGTGTTTAAAAGATAAAGATTTATGAGAAAGGCCCAATTTGAGCTTTCTTTCCTGATGAGATATTTTCCTTTTTAGTGCTTGCTAAAGGAAAAGAACAGGCAGAGTACTTTTTTTTTTTTTTTTTTTTTTGGTATTTTTGAGACAGGGTCTCCCTTTAGTTCCAGCTATCCTGGAGCTCACGCTGTAGACCAGGCTAGCCTTGAACTCACAGAGATCCACCTGCCTCTGCCTCCCAAGTGCTAGGATTAAAGACGTGCGCCACCACATCCAGCTGGCAGAGTACTTCTTAAAATGATATGATCTGTTATGACAGCCCTACCAATGTCATCCCAGGAATTAGCTCTGTCCCTGAAATGTTAATGTTTATATATAAAGAACATTTTAAACACATTCATGTATTTCTTAATCTTGAACTTAAAAAATTGAGTGGGCAGAAAGTTAATTATAGTCTTTATATATGTAAACATCCCTCCTCTCATTTGGGTATAAGTTTTATCTGATTAGACTTACTCACCTTCCCATGGTTAGAGGAACCAGGCAGTATCAGGGCAGACTCTGATAATGTGGGCAACAACACTTTACTCTCTGGAGAATTAGTGATAATTTGGTCTGGGAAAACCCCTAAGGAAGGAAAAAAAAAAAAAGGCAAAAATAAATCTCTAATCCCTAGATAGCTTAGCTTGTGTTTTTCCTAGAAAGTGATTGAGGAGGGCTGGAGAGATGGCCTAGCAGTTAAGAGCGCTGACCGCTCTTACAGAGGACCTGGGTTCGATCCCCAGCACCCACATGGCGGCCAAAAACCATCTGAAACTCCAATTCCAGGAGAACTCCAGTTCCAGGGGAATCCGACACCCTCTTCTGACCTCCGTGGCCTTGCACGACACGGGTGCACAAACTTGCATGCAGACAGTACAGTCATACACATACAGAAATAAATAAAATAAAAAAAAAATTTTTAAAAAGTGATTGAGGACTGAGTGATTAAGAAGCTTACTGTATTTTACCTAATTCAAACAACCTTGCTATTTTAACCCAAAATGTCATTGAATTAACTGTATAAATCATATCGTGGAGCACAGAACATAATCTCTATGTTGTCACCTAAGTTCACCTCACATACGGCCCTTAAAGCAGGACATTTGTTCAGTAGTGTTAAAAAGCCTCATTCTGGGGCTGGAGAGATGGCTCAGCAGTTAAGAGAGCGTGGACTGCTCTTGCAGAGGACCTGGGTTCGATTCCCAGCACCTGCATGGCGGTTAAGAACCGCCTTTAAGCCAGGTGTGGTGGCACACGCCTTTAATCCCAGCAGAGGCAGAGGCAGAGGCAGGTGGATCTCTGTGAGTTCAAGGCCATCCTGATCTACAGAGTGAGCTCTAGGCCAGCTGGGGCTATAGGGAGACCCTATCTCAAAAAAAAAAAAGCCTCATTCTGTTGTCTTTGATACATCTGCATTCTGTGTTGCATACACCTGTTCTTTTATTCTTTGAGTGTGTTTATTTTTACTTTTACTCTAATCATTAAGAATCATTTTAAAGTATATGATTCCTATATTATATTTTTTAATTTACATAGCATTTTAGATATTGGCTGTTTTCACTATGACAGTTGAATCAAGTGCCCAGTTTGTAGTTTGTTTGTCCCTTTCCACGTGTCTCCTCTTTTAGTGTTCTTTGGATGTGTATATCCCTTCAAACAAGATCAGAAGAGGTCAGGAGTCCATTCAGAGTAAAGAGGAACAAGATTTAAATGACTGGTCTAAACTGTGATTGGGGGCATGGCACGTTTTATTTATTTACTAGTACATCATAGTTTTACAGTTCTATCATGAAATACATTGATGACAAATTATATTATTGTTACCAAAACAAAATAATTTTTATGCACTATATACACTTTTGAGAAATAAAAAGTTACATAGCATTGTAAAGCGTTGAGATAAGCTAAATTGTTTTTCTTCACCAAATAATAATTTCGATCCTGCAATGAAACTTTTTTTTTGTAATGAAACTTTTATAAACTCCCGTGTTTCCCTGCTTTTATCTTTCAGGGTTCTAAACATTTAGCTGTTGTTGTGGGTGACATTATTTTAGCAGTTATTGACTCCATTTTTGTGTGGTACATATCCTTTACCATGTCTTTACAAAATAGTTTTGGTATCAGCTAATTCAAATAACTTTTAATTTATAATACCGATTGAATGAAATATAATTATGCATTAATGTTACTTTAATGTGTGAGCTTAGTTAAAAGCAGGAAGTAATAATTCCCAAATAAGAATGTATTTTCCTGTTTAGTTCAGCAACATGTAATTGTTCAGTGTATGCCTCACACTGATGGGGCATGAATATAATAGACCATCCCTGCACTGGAAGAATTCTCAACCTGATAAAGCAGCAGAGTAGGAAGAGTTGCCATTTTAGAGAGGTGGCATATGGGAATAGATGGAAGAGAAAAACTGGCATAAGTATCAGCAAAGACTTCAGAGATGGTGACCTTTGAGTTGAAACTGATTGCATGAGTAGGAGTTTAGTAGGAAGAGGATTGAGGGTGGCCTTCTGGAAGAATTGCACTAATAAGTATTTGGAAACATGAAGATAAGGGGGACAATGGCAAAATGTCCCAGGTTCACTTTCTTGCATGTGAACATGGTGGGGAATCATGGCAGATCAGGCCAGAGCAAAGGATTCGATGGCATGCTGGGGAGTTTTACGTTCCTCCTGAGGACAGGGAGTAGAGGAAATGAAGCTTTGCATTCAGTCTGGTGGAAAGGACTTGGGGCTACAGGATGGTGTCTCGGGAAAGGAGAGATTGGAGGCACCGAAGTAAGGAGTCATTTGCCAGGTCTGAACAGAGACAGTGAAGGTCAGAAACTGAGTGAAGGGTGAGTGCCAGTGCTGGACTTGACCCAGTGGGTACTCAGGGGTCCTGGTGCTTCATTGGGATGGCTGGGGGCAGTGAAGAGGGGAGAGAAGTAGGAGACCACCATAGCAGTGGATGCATTTGGAATACAGAACAAGCAGGTAGAAGGGCTGGGCCTGCTGCAGTAGCAGCAATTTTAGAAGAGATAAGTAGGTAACCACAGGGTCTTTTTCAGCAAATCCAGGTGAGGGGGATAAATCCCTAGTTTTTTGTTTTGTTTTGTTTCCCTGTATAGTGGCACTAGTAAAGATGAAAAGAATTCTGGAAAAATGATCTGGTCAGAACAGAGTGCAAGATTTGCATATCTAGAACATTATTTTTATCTGTTTCTTCTGTATTTGTGCCCTTGTCAAAACTCCTTCCTTATGCACAGATTTCATATTTTACCATCTTTGAAACTTCCATCTTTTGTCACTGAATTTTATTTTATGTTTTTCTTTGTATTTCTTTCTGTCTCTTCATCTATATGTCTCACAGAAAGTTGCCATGAACTTAACTGTAATTTCAGAAGCAAGGCCTCCCGTTTGTACTGTGTTAGAAATGCAGCATGGCTGGTGACTTCTCAGAGCCCTCACGAACTGGCCTGCCTATTTTCGAATTCCCAGTATGCTTCCAGTTTAAAAATGGCAGGTGGAAGGGTGTTGTTGAGATCTGAGCCCAGTGTTTCCACACTTATCACTGACATATCTCTAGCCCCAAACAGAATTTTAATTCATTACCCCTATTCTTCAACACAGTGGTTCTTAACCTTGTTTGAGATCCAAGAAAGATCAGAATGAACCAGGATCAGAAATGCCTTTGGAAACCTAATGCAAGGGATAGAACCTCAAGTTAGTTTTGACTGAACTTGCTTAAAAATCTTGTTCTACTTCTGTTTACAGCCACTAGTTTAGAATCTTAGAATATTTAAATAAATGTCCTCTTCTCAGAGAGTGATGTGAGTATCTTCCTCTGTGGAGGTGTTTGTTTCTTATGTTATATAGCATTTAAAGATACTCTGTTGCTGAAAAGCTGACATGTTCCTGGGGTCTTTATTTGAACAATAGGCCAGGTCTAGAGTACTCTTGTGGCAAGGCTGTGGCAGTATCAACTCTCTTAAAAATGCTCATCCTCAGCCGGGCGTGGTGACGCATGCCTTTAATCCTAGCACTTGGGAGGCAGAGGCAGGCAGATCTTTGTGAGTTCAAGGCCAGCCTGGTCTACAGAGTAAGTTCCAGGACAGCTGGGACTACAGGGAGACCCTGTCTCGAAAAGATCAAAAAAAAAAAAAAAAAAAAAAAAAAAAAGACAAAAATGCTCATCCTCCTTAGGAGAGTGGGCAGGAAATGCAAACACTCCGGGAACTGCATTTCGGCAGAGCTGCATTGTGCTGCATCTGCCATGGAGATGGAGGTAGCCCCGCCCCTCAGCATTGTAGTCTACATCTTGATGTCTTATCTTCTGTCACTGTGTATCAGAAAGAGGGCCCCGAGCTATCTATTCTTTTAGGAACTGTCTCCTTTCTAAAGATGCTTGTGCTTGGAATTTTGACAAATCAGGGAGTATGTCTTTTCATCAAGTAATTTATCTTTTTTTTTTTTTTTTGGTCTTTTCCAGACAGGGTCCCCCTGTAGCCCCAGCTGTCCTGGAACTCACTATGTAGGCCTTGAACTCACAGAGATCTGCCTGCCTCTGCCTCCCGAGTGCTGGGATTAGTGCACCACCGTACCTGGCTGGTAATTTATCTTTAGACTTTGCATTGAAAAAAGTTTTGTGCTGTCTTTCTCCTGGTAATTTACAGATAAGTATTCTAAAGATTTCTTCTTAACCATTCATAAGGTAATTTATTGGGAAAAACATTTAGTATTGCAACTTTGGCAGAAAATTCCAAATGAAAACTTCTGTATTTTCTGATCCCCATCTCTGAATGTGGGCAGCTTATCACCTTTGTGGAAAACATTGGCTTCGGTACATTCCAGTACACAATGAGCCAAATTGGGGTGAGGAGGTAAGGAAAGCAGGATGAGATTTAATTTACTTAATGGTCATAAAGAAATCTAGAAATTAAAATCATCTTGATTATTGTGTAATGGTGGGAGAAAGTCAATAATAATAATAATAATAATAACAACAACATCTCTTTCTTCTTGAACCTGAATTTGTAAAGTTTGCCAATAGATGGCTGTTTGGTCATTTTTATTACTAAAGTGAAAAGTCTGTTTTCTCTTTGTGGAAAAACAATAAGACTTCCTAAATGGCTATAATGGCAACCAATAATTTCAGGGCTAGATACAGAATTGGGGGTTTTGGATAATGACTTTGCTCCCTTTAGTTTGGATAAACCTGATTCAAAAGTAGCTAATCCTGTGAGACTAACCGACAGAATTTCAAAAGCAGCAGCCTCTCTGTGTACCTGCCCTCCACCTTCTTTCCCTGCTTGGTTATTTTTTATTGTTTGCTGTTTTGCTGCAGGCGAATGATTCTGATCTTGTTCTTCTGGCCAGCCTGCCTCTCTCTCTGCTTGACTCGGGCTTGTGCTGGTGGATATCCTTTTCCTACTGCAGAGCATGCTCGGCTGGCTCCTCTCCAGCAGGATAAGCCCCTGCGCTTTTGTCACTGCTTTCCCTTGTTCAGGGGCGGTGGTGGGGTGAGTTAAACTTTATCTGAATTTAACAGTGTCTTGGTAAGTGAAAGCTTAGGCAGTTTTTAATTTGCTTTTGGTATTTTTATCCCTCAACTTAGAAAATTTTTGAATGATTAAACAAAAACAAGTTTGTTTCATTTTGATGAGTTTAAAGAATACAATATACAGCCAGGCGTGGTGGCACACGCCTTTAATCCCAGCAGAGACAGGCAGATCTCTATGACTTTAAGGCCAGCCTGGTCTACAGAGCGGGCTCCAAGCCAGCTGGGACTAAAGGGAGACCCTTGTCTCAAAAAGGCCAGCCTGGTCTACATAGATGAGCTCCAGGCAGCTGGGACTAAAAGGAGACCTTGTCTCAAAAAGAAGACCAAAAAAAAAAAAAAACAATCAAAACTAAAAAACCTAGTATACTTGCATTATTTGTAAGCTCTAACTGTTGGTCCTAAATTAGTTGAATTGTGAAGTGTGGTAGCACATACCTTTAATTCCAGCACTCAGAAAGCAGAGGCAGGCCAGAGCTCCAGGCCTTGTTTGCATAGTGAGTTCCTGGCTAGCCAGGGCTACACAGCGAGACCCTGTCTCCAAAAAAATTTTATTTTAGTAAATAAAATAAAATTTAAAAATCTCCTTTGTAACTTATTGGACATTTAGAAACATTGGAAAAGCAGTTTGGGTAAAGTAGTTTTAGTATGAACATGAAGTTTTTGATTAGTGATTTAAAATTTTTAAAAATTATTTAGTGATTTTTATTTTATGTATATAAGTATTTTGCCTGCATGTATGTAAGTGCACCTGTGTCATGCAGTGCTTGTGGAGCCAGAAGAGGGTGTCGGTCTCCTGGAACTAAGGTTGCTGACCATTGTTAGCTGCCACGTGGGTGTTGGGAATCAAGCATGGGTCTTCTACAAGAGTTGTCAGAACTATCTTTCTGGTCTTGGTATTTAGAATTTTATTTTTTTGCTGGGAGGTTGAGCCAGCTGACCTGGAACTCAATATGTAGAACCGGCTGGCCTCAAACTCAGAGAGAACTGCCTGGCTCTCCCTCCCAAGTCCTGGGATTAAAGATGAGCACTACCACAGCTAGCTGTGTTTAGAATTTTGACAGACATAAATCCAAAACCTAGTGCCCTGCACTAGGCTGCTGATCTCCTGAGGAGGGAGGCCACGTGCACAGGCAGAGATCAGCTGGAATGGCCTCTGCTGAACTAAGGAACCCACAGAGAAGTCATTGTGCATTTTCATTCTTGGCAGTGTTGACCTTTACTTGCACCCAGTGCTCCTAGAAAACAGCCAAAGCTAAACTTCTCAGCCATCTGTGTTCTGGGAAAAGGCTAAGGTAGAAAGATCCCTTTCCTTAGGGTTGGCTCAGAGTCCAGGATGCTCCTGGTTCACCTAGCCAGACTCAGATTCAGATTCCCATTCTTTGCCTCATGAATGATCAGCTGAACTCTGTCAGTTCTTCAATCCAGATTAAATACTGATGCCACCAAACTTCAATGCTTATCCCTTCAGAGTCTTCCAATTTTGACCCACTGTCAGTCTGAACCAGTTCGCAGCCCTTCTAAAGGGCCTCTCCTAAGAACCTGTGCACAGACCTCAAGGGAAGACCTGTCCCACAGTACAGCCACACCAACTCCCCAAGCTTGCTTCTTTCTGTGTATAAAAGAAAAGCCCTTTTCTACCTAGCCTTTGAGACTTTTGAAGATCTTAAAGTTCCAGTATACCCCTATCCTACCCCTATAAGGCCCCTATTTAAATACAGATTGGTTTTATTTGACACAGTTTAATTTTGTAATTTATAAAGTGTAATTGATAGATGACCTGACTTCTCAGTGATTATTTAGAGAATAACAGAACAGACTAGAAAAAAGCAACAGAAAAGCACAAGGTAAATGGCAGTCATGTGTGGTCCCTTGAGTAGTCCCTGAACTGGGGGACTTGGCTTCATTGTACACTGCACTGTCCTGTGTTGTGGGAGAACATCACAGGTCTTCTTGGTTGCCTTTCTTTCCTTGAAGTCTGTTCATTTATTTCAGACAATGGAAAATTATATAGGAAAATGTGCTTTATGAATGGTGATCATACAGTGTAGGCTGAGATATTTTCTGTGTTTCGACTTCAAATTTTAGGAACTATGTTTAGCACTACTGTCTTTGGAAATATAATGCAAGATTCTTCCTGTTTTTTCTTTTAGCTATACATTCCAGTGTTTTTCCTTAACTAATTTTTCACATTTTTATAAGTTTGGCACAAACTATGAAGACTCTAAGGCTAAGAAAGAACACAGTGAAGTTTTCATTGTACAGGCATTTTACAAACACACTCATCTTTGCAGTGCTAGGTAAGTTACTTACTTTTCTTCTTATGATAAATCATTTCAGTAACTATGTGCCCTTTCAAAGGTGACTTTCTCTGTGTGTTTCAGCTTCTATAGTGTTTATGGTGTGGACAACTAAGACATTTAGAATTGCAAAATGCCAATCAGTAAGTAAAATCTTAAGTATTTTAAGATTTAATTAGATTATTTTGTGGAATTTTTAAGAGTCTAGTTTGTAAATACAGTAATTTTAATGGATATTTTCTTTTTTACTTTGAACTGTTTTGTGTAGAATTATCAAAACTTTTGCTCTTTTAAACAGCTCTGAAGCTGGGGATGTAGCTTGGTTGGTAGCAGGCTTTCCTAGTAGTATGCACGAAGCCCGGGATTCAATCCCCGGTACCCCATAAGCCAGTCATGGTGGTGCAAGCCTGTTATCTAGGACTTGAAAAGCCGAGGCAGGATGACCAGACATTCAGCCTTCTCCCACTGCCCCAAGCTGAAAAAGTTCTGCCAAATTTCCTTCTCCTATTAAGCCTTTTTTCTTAACTTTTTATGTTTTGAAAAAGAAATGTACGTATTCTTTTATTTTCCCTTTCTTCTTACCTTTGGTGCTAGGGATGGAACCTAGGGCTCTGCACATGCTAAACACATGCTGAGCACATATTCCCTCACCAAGCTACACTCCCAGTCTGGCTTTGTATCTGAATGGGACTAAATGCCTTCAGTCTAATGTATGGGCTCTGGGGAAATGTTCCCATCTTTTCTCTACTAGGGAGAAGATTCTCACAAAGATGCAGTTCTCACACCTGGAATGTGAAAGCCCTCATTCAGGGGTTTCTTGAGATCTAGAGCCTAGTCTCTTTGGTATAAGAGCAATCACAAAGTACATGAAAGTCCTAAGGTGGTGTGGCATTGGGGCAGCTGAATGAGAGAAGAGATTGAACCATCTGGCATTTCTTGTTTTCTCCTCCTCTTTACTGTTTTCTACTTAAAAGTTCTAAGTGTATATTCCAAATTTTTTTTCTTAAATGTTTCTGTTGTTCCTAAAACTTTGTGAAAGGAAGTATGTATATACCCTTTAGAAAAAATTCCTATGTTATAGGTTTTTTGTTTTTTTTTAAATGAAGAGCTTATTTATTTGGAAGGAAACTCGGATTAGGAGGTCTCAGTGCTACTTGTCATTTTTACTGTTTGAGTAGGACATTTGCACATTTATCAGAAAATTAACTTTGTGTGTTTAAATTGTCCTTGTCTAGGATTGGATGGAGCTTTGGGTCGATGATGCATTTTGGAGCTTCCTCTTCTCACTTATCCTTATTGTAATAATGTTTTTATGGAGGCCATCAGCAAATAATCAAAGGTAACTAACAGCATGTGCTGGCCACCATGTACAGAGTTGAAAACACAGACAGTTGTAGAGCTGTAAGGAAGTGCTTGGTTTTAAGCAATGTACAGTCAATTAGAAAAACAAGTATAACAACTGAAAAACAGATAAGAGGTGAAGCAGTCCTAGAGGAAGATGAAGACTGGGAAGAGCTAGAACGTATGCTCCAGCTTTAGAATAGCAACAGCACTATGAGAGACTGAGCTGGGGAAGAATGGCCATTTGGGAAGGGGAGTAAAAGTGTATACTCTGGATCTCAGTGAGGGATACAGTTTAGCTAGTACTCCAGGACCCATATGCCACATCCAAAACACTTACAAGTGTTCTTAATTTTGGATTGTTTTTCTTTTTTAGGTTTTAGTTTGCCCAGCTTTATTGGCTGAGTATTTCTAATTTGAAAATCTAAAATTCAGAAATTTCAGCCCCACATGGTGGCACTCTTTAATCCCAGCACTGGGGAGGCAGAGGCAGGCTGATCTCTGAGTTCAAGGCCAGCCTTGTTTACATAGTGAGTTCCAGGATAGCTGGAGCTACAGGGAGACCTGTCTCAAAAAGACCAAAAAAAAAAAAAAAAANCCTCTGAGGCATTGCACAACATGGGTGCACAAACCTACATGCAGACAGTACATTCATACATATACAAAAAAAAAAAAAACTCATACAAACATATTCTGTACCTTCATTTTTATAGTTTGTCTTTCTTTTTTTTTTTGGTCTTTTCGAGACAGGGTCTCCCTGTAGCCCCAGCTGTCCTGGAACTCACATTGTAGACCAGGCTGGCCTTGAACTCACAAAGATCTGCCTGCCTCTGCCTCCCAAGTGCTAGGACTAAAGGCGTGCGCCACCATGCCCGGCTCTAGTTTGTCTTTCTATACAGATGTACAGTATCTTTAAGGGCCATATGGTATTCTATAATATGAACATGGCAGTTTAACCAATCTAAAACCAGGAAACATTTTGTTTCTGGACTTTTGTTGTTGTCAGCAGTGCTTTCTGAATCCTGTTGGAATATACTTTCTTAGTGGAGTATAAAGCAAAGGGATGTTTACTTTGACAGCTATTACCAAAAGACCTCAGGAAAGATTGCTTCCATCAGTAATCTATCAGCAGTTCTTGTAAAATATACTCAGTGATAAAACACAAAACTGTTCAGAGAATTATAAAAATTCTAAACATTTAAATTTTTGCCTAAATATAAATTCAGTTGGTAATCTGAAAATCTAGTATCAGCATTCTAAACATAATGACATAATGATTTTTTTCATCTATAAAAACTTAACTGCTCTTGCAGAGGACCCGGGTTCAATCCCCAGCACCCACATGGTGGATGAAAACCATCTTTAACTCCAGTTCCAGGGGAATCCGACACCTTTTCTTCTGCTGGGCATAGTAGTAGCACATACCTTTAATCCCAGCATTCACGAGGCAGAGGCCGATCTCTAAAGCCAGCTTGGTCTACAGAGGGAGTTCCAGGACAGCTGGGGCTACGGGGAGACCCTATTTAGAAAAGACCAAAAAAACGCAAAAACTTTTCTTCTTAGCTGGGTGTGGTGGCCCATGCCTTTAATACCAACACTCAGGGGGCAGAGGCGGATCTCTATAAGTTCAAGGCCAGTCTGGTCTACATAGCAAGCTCCAGGCCAGCTGGGACTAAAGAGAAACCCTGTCTCAAACAACAACAACAAATTCTTAGCCAGGTATGGTGGCACACACCTTTAATCCCAGCACTCAGGAGGCAGAGGCAGGCAGACCTCTGTGAGTTCAAAGCCAACCTGGTCTACAAAGCTAAAACATGGTGGGCAGAGACATCAGTCTGCCATGGCGAGGGAAAGGGTTAGAGCACTCCCTTCCCTGAAGCTGTGCATGGAAAACTGCTTCCTAGGAAGGTTTTACTCATTTGTGCTTTTACCACCAGGTCCTGAGAATTTCAAATCATTATTTCTTCACAGTCATTCTAGCCGATTTGAGAGCATTTAAATTTTTATTATCTTAATTTATTAAAAACTTTAAAAATAAAGATTTTATATACATGATGACTATTTTACATATAAACTAACACTGAACAGTTTAAATACACCAGTGTAACTACTCTTCTGTTTTATGTAGGTATGCCTTTATGCCCCTAATAGATGATTCTGATGATGAAGTTGAAGAATTCATGGTAACATCTGAGAATTTAAGTAAGTGATAATTTGTTTTCTCTTCTTTGAACTGACCATTGCACATATTGTAACAGAAATAGTCTTTATTGGTGATGCAGAGTCACAGCGTTTCAATTTGTTCCTATGAGTACTGAAGAACTAGCTTAGTCAGTGAAATGCTTGCCTTGCAAGAGGATGTGAGTTCAGCCACAGTACCTGTGTTAAAAAAAAACTCGGGCATGGTGGTCCACACTTAGATTCCCAGTGCTGAAAAGGCAGATTGCTGGGGCTTGCTGGCCTACTTGGTGAATTCTAGACCAGTGTCTCTAAAAAAGGGGGTGGGGGGCGCATAGGTGGCACCTGAGGAAGGGCTCCAGAGGTTGTCCTCCACCACAAGCATGCACAAAGGTTTGGAGATTGTAAATGCAGTTTGAACTTTTGTTACTCACTTGTTCTTTTTTTTTTTAATTTTATTTATTTCTGTATGTGTGAATGTACTGTCTGCATTCAAGTCTGTGCACCCGTGTCGTGCAACGCCGCGGAGTTCAGAAGAGGGTCTTGAATTCCCCTGGAACTGGAGTTCTCCTGGAATTGGAGCTTCAGCCGGTTCTCAGCCGCCATGTGGGTGCTGGGGATCGAACCCGGGTCCTCTGTAAGAGCGGTCGGTGCTCTTAACCGCTAGGCCATCTCTCCAGCCCCACTCACTTGTTCTTAAAGTATTAAAGCAGAAGCTTGGCTCATAACAAAGATGGCGTGAGATATGTTGTGCATGGTACCTGAAGACATTCATCTTCTTGATGATGACAGCAGTTTCTGAGAATGACCCTTCTTAGCCATTAAAGTATGCACAACTATAATTTCCTAGGCATACTCAAAGCATTTCTAATTATAATTTTAGTACTATTTTCATTTTTCCTATTAATTTTTATATCACATTTTATCGTCTTTATCATTTTACCATAATATACTAATTAAGCATTTGTAGAAATTTTGTTGGTGGTGGTAGTTTGGTTGGGGTTTTTTGTTTCTTGTGTTTTGTTTTGATGGTCTCACTAAGTAGTCCTAGGTAGCTTGGAATTCACTATGTAGACCAAGCTGGCCTCAAACTCACAGAGATCCACCTTCCTCTGCCTCCCACTTGCTGAGATTGAAGGCATGTGCCACCACATGACCTGTTTTTTTTTTTTAATTTTTTAAAATTATTTTCTATGTGCCACCACATGACCTTTTTTTTTTTTTTA
Source organism: Rhizomys pruinosus (assembly GCA_009823505.1). NCBI lineage: Eukaryota > Metazoa > Chordata > Mammalia > Rodentia > Spalacidae > Rhizomys > Rhizomys pruinosus. Next base: position 387,815 of record VZQC01013305.1, read on the forward strand.
ATTTTTAAAAATTGATTATTTTCTATGTGTATGAATGTACTGTCTGCATGTAGGTTGGTGCACCCATGTCGTGTAATGCCGCGGAGGTCAGAAGAGGGCGTCTGCTTCCCCTGGAATTGGAGTCAAAAATCCTCTTGCAGAGGACCTGGGTTCAATTCCCAGCCGCCATGTGGGTGCTGGGAATCGAACCCAGGTCCTCTGCAAGAGTAGTCGGCACTCTTAACCGCTGAGCCATCTCTCCAGCCTCTGTTTGTTTGTTTTTTTGGGGTTTTTTTTGTTTGTTTGTTTTTGTTTTTTATGTGTATGAATGTACTGTCTGCATGTAGGTTGGTGCCCTTCTACATGAATCAGCCATTTTATTTTATTTTTAAATTTTTTTTTTTTTATGTGTATGAATATACTGTCTGCATGCAGGTTTGTGCACCCGTGTGGTGCAATGCTGCGGAGGTCAGAAGAGGGTGTCAGATTCCCCTGGAACTGGAGTTAAAGACGGTTCTTAGCCGCCGTGTGGGTGCTGGGAATCGAATCTGGGTCCTCTGCAAGAGCACTCGGTGCTCTTAACCGCTAGGCCATGTCTCCAGCCCTTTTTTTTTGTTTTTTAAGACAAAGTCTCACACTGTAGTCCAGCTAGCCTGGAATTTATTATGCACTCAGACCAGCCTTGACCTCCTTGTATTCTTCCTTCCTCAGGAAGGAAGTGCTTAAATTTACAGCCATGAGTCACTATGATCAGCTAAGCACTTGTTAGGGCAGCAGCACTATGTAACTTACATTTTGAGGGTAATTTTTTTTTCTGTTGCAATTCATCTTTTTTGTTTTCTTTAATTTTTAAATTACATTTATTTATTTTTGTGTGTGAATGAGCATGTATGTGGGCACATGCTACAGACCGTGTGTCATGACACTCACATGGAGGTCAGAGGTCAACTCTTTGGGAGACCATTCTCTCCTACTATGTGGGTCTCAGAGATCGAACTCAGTACCTTTGCCCTTTACCATCTCAGTAGCCTCTTTTTGTTACTTCTTCTTAGTTGTAATCACTTTCCTAGTTTGCTTTGGTTTTCTCATTATCTAAAATACTGTGACTAAGTGGGGCTGATGACACTTACAGACCTATAGATCTAGCTACTTGGGAATCAATAGTTCAAGGCCTACCTGAACAACTTAGTGAGACCCTGTAGCTGAGGATATATAGCTCAATAGTAGAGACCTTGCCCAGTATGTATTACACCTCAGGTTCAATCCCCAACTGCCATAAAAAATAGACTGTTAAGAAAATATTAAAGTTGAACCCATCACACATGTGACACATGCACAGTACTTGTGTAAGCACATACACACGTACCCTCTCAAATACACATCACACACACATCATAATAATAGTAGGGTGTGGCAGCGTATAATCCTAGCACTCAGGAGGCAGAGGCAGGCAAATCTTTGTGAGTTCAAGGCCAGCCTGGTCTACAGAGCAAATTCTAGGACAGCTGGGGCTACAGGGAGACCCTGTCTTGAACAGACCAAAAAAATAATAAAATAATAATAATAATAATAATAAATTTTTAAAAAGCAAGGTTCAACAAGATCAAAGAGATCCAGCAACTTAAATCCTCATTAGAGTAAAATGCAACACTTTTAGAGAAAGATAATGCAGAGTCAGATGATACCACCTAAAATGTTCATTGTACAATAATGCAATGCTGTTGGAAAGGGCTGAAAATTATATCCATACAAACACATCTAATAGTGATCCAAGTGTTACGATTGGCAAGGAAGACTTTAAAAATAATTACTAGCTGGGCGTGGTGGTGCACACCTTTATGCAGGTGGATCTATGTGAATTCAAGGCCAGCCTGGTCTACAGAGTGAGTTCCAGGACAGCTGGGGCTATAAGGAGACCCTGTCTCGAAAAGACTAAAAAAATAAATTAAATAAATAAGTATAAAAATAATTACTATGCTAGGTGTGGTGATGGGGGCATTTAATCCCAGTACTGGGGAGGCAGAGAAAAGCAGATCTCTGTGAGTTCAAGGCTAGTCTGATCTACATAGCGAGTTCCAGACCAATTGGGGCTACAGGGAGGCCCTATCCCAAAAATCTTTTTTTTTTTTTAAGCGAAAGTGAAATAAAAAATTTTTTCATATAGAGTTGGTCATTAGCAGACCTAGACTAGCAAGAAGTGATAAAGGTAAGTCTTTAGACTGAAGAGAAATGTCATTTAAAGCTGCAAGGGAGGCAGAGAGAGGTGTATGGAAAATGATATCTACATGGGTAAATATGGGGGACTTCCTTTCTAAAAAAAAATCTTTTGAAAACCAAATGACCCTGGGCACTCAGCATTCAGGAGGCAGAAACAGGTGGACCACTGTGAGATCAAGACCCACCTCATCTACATAGTGAGTTCTAGGCCAGCTGGAGCTACAAGAAAACCCTGTCTCAAAAACCAAACAACAACAAAAACAAATAACCTTCTGTAGTAAAATACTGAAGATGTAGAGTTGTAAACTTCATGGATGTAAAATGTCTAAAGAAGCCTTGTGTGGTGGCTCATGCCTTTAATCCCAGCAGAGGCAGACGGATCTCTGAGTTCAAAGCCAGCCTGGTCTACAGAGTGAGATCCAGGGCAGCTGGGACTAAAGGGAGACCCTGTGTCAAAAACACCAAAAAAAGTGAAAAAAAATGCTGGAGTGGGTATAGGTGAAGTTAATGTTACAGATAGTACATTGTGTTATATTCAAATACATTATAAGTTAAGAAACATTGTATCTAGATATAGCTAGATAGAGCTGGAAACCCAGTAGAAGAAGATAGGAGATGGCTCAGGGAGTAAAGTGCCTGCTGAGCAAGCATGAGTATCTGAGTTTGGAGCCCCAGCACCATGGAAAAGCTGGGCGTGTGGTAGGTGCCTACAACCCCATTAACGGAAGCCAAAACAGCCAGGTGTGGTGGCGCTCGCCTTTAATCCTAGCACTCAGGAGGCAGAGGCAGGCGGATCTTTGTGAGTTCAAGGACAGCCTGGTCTACAGAGTGAATTCCGGGTCAGCTGGGGCTACAGGGAGACCATGTCTCGAAAAGACACACACACACACACAAAAAAAAGCCAAAACAGGTGGATCCCTGATGCTTTCTGTCCAGAGTCTAGTCAAAGTGATGAGCTCCAGGTTCAGAGTGACCCTGTCTCAAAAAAAAAAAAAAAAAAGAAAAAGAAAGGTAGAGAAGGATAGAAGAAAGATACCTGACATCAACCTCTGGCTTCCACATGAAACAAACACACTCATACACACACACACACACACACACGCACACGCACACACACACACACACACACAAAGCTATTGAAAGGGGAAACAGAATATTAAAACATTCTATTTTTCTTTTGGGGGGGGGCTGGTCTTTTTGAGATAGGTTTTGTCTATGGCCCCAGCTAGTCTGAAACTCGCTATGTAAACCAGGCTGGCCTTGAACTCACAGAGACTGGCCTGCCTCTGCATCAGAGTACTGGGACTAAAGGTTTGTGCCACCATGCCTGGCAAAACATTCTTTTAATATAAAGGAGGCAAAAAGAGAGCTGTGTGTGGTGGCGCATGCCTTTAATCCTAGCACTTGGGAGGCAGAGGCAGGCGGATCTTTGTGAGTTCAAGGCCAGCCTGGTTTACAGAGTGAGTTCCAGGACAGCTGGAGCTACAGGGAGACCCTGTCGCAAAAAGACCCAAAAAAACAAAAAGGAGGCAAAAAGGAAAAAACAGAGGGAACTAACATAAAGCAAATTATAATATAAAAAGCCTATTTTAATAATCACAGTAAATGCAGGTCTGGAGAGATGGCTTAGTGGTTAAAGAATACTGGCTGAAGCTGGTCGTGGTGGTGCACGCCTTTAATCCTAATACTCAGGAGGCAGAGGCAGGCTGATCTCTGTGAGTTCAAGGACAGCCTGGTCTACTGAGATCCAGGACAGCTGGGGTTATAGGGAGACCCTGTCTCAAAAAGACCAAAAAAAAAAAAAAAAATCTCTCTCTCTCTCTCCTAAAAAGAATACTGGCTGCTCCTACAGAAGATCTGGGTTCAGTTCCCAGCACCCAGATGGCAGCTAACACCTGTCTATAACTCTAGTTTATGGCTCCAGAGAATCCAGCGCCCTCTTCTGACCTACATAGGCATTGCAGGCAATAATACACGCATACACATAAAAAACAAATATTAAGAAAATAATTGCATTAAATGCAAGCAGACCAAATATTCAGGTTTATAAGCAGAGTTTTTTTTTTTTTCTTTTTGAGACAGGGTCTCCCTGTAGCCCCAGCTGTCCTGGAATTCACTCTGTAGACCAGGCTGGCCTTGAACTTCACAAAGATCCACCTGCCTCTGCCTCCCGAGTGCTAGGATAAGCAGAGATTATTAAACTGTTTTTTTAAAAAATGAAAACTAGGGCTAGAGAGATGGCTCAGTGGTAAAGAATACTGGTTGCTCTTGCAGAGGGCCCAGGTTCAATTCTTAGCATATACATGATGACTAACAACCACCCAGTTCCAGGAGATCTGATACCCTTTTCTGACCTCTGTGGGCATTGCATGGTATAGGTGCTCTTATATACATGCAGAAAATATACTCATATGCATGTAATTAAAATAATAAATAAAACGTGAAAACTTATACTCTGTAAGAGATGCTTTAGAAATGGCATAATTTGGGGTTTGGAGAGAGACCTCAGCAGTTGAGTGCATACTGCTCTCTCAAAAGACCTGAGCTTAGTTTCCAGCACCTGTGTCAGGTAACTCACAACCACTCGTAACTCCAGCTCCAGGATGTCCAGTGCTGCTTCTGGCATTGTGTTACTGGCACCAGGAGAGAAATACGTCAGCATAGCAGAATAGAGTCTTGACATAAACCCACCTTCAGTTAGTCAGTTTTTGACAAAGTCTCTAGTCAAGGAAGGGTTAGAGGTAGTCTTTCCAACAGATAGTTCTAGAACAGTTGACACACATATAGGGAAAAAAAAAAAAAACAGCTAGTCTCCTTCCTACTGTACTTTTTTTAACCAGTTAGTAAACATAAGTCATAAACAAGCAGTATACATGTAAACCCAATTAGCAAGCATCTGAGTCTAATTCTTTGTTTTTTTGTTTTTTTTTATGTGTATGAATGTGCTGTCTGCATGTAGGTTTGTGCACCCATGTCGTGCAATGCCGTGGAGGTCAGAGGGTGTCAGATTCCCCTGGAACTGGAGTCCTCCTGGAATTGGAGTTACAGACGGTTCTCAGCCACCATGTGGGTGCTGGGGACTGAACCAGGGTCCTCTGCAAGAGCAGTCGGTGCTCTTAACCACTAGGCTATCTCTCCAGCCTGCTGAGTCTAATTCTTGTACATCCCAGGGTCCCCAAGTCCAGTTGGAGAGATTTGCATAGAAAGAAAGATCATTATCACAAGTTACGCTATGGGCGCATATGTTTGGATGGTATCTTGTTTGGGGTGTTATAGCTCTTCTAATTTAGCCTATAAAGTCTCCTGCCACTAGGGGGTACCGAGCCTGACAGTATCAGCTGTGTGTTCTAAGCCCTCAGGGAGTGGGCATAGGTCCAATTGGAATTTTTCTGGGTGTACATGTACCAGGCTGTGACTATTGCACTACATCTTCTTTGGCATATAAAAGTGCAGTACATGAGGTCTGTAGTAGGACTTTAGAGACCATTTCTTTCCAGAGATTTGCAGAGTGCTCTCTGGCACCATGAAGCTCAGCTGTCACTTTGCATTGCAAGGTCTCAGTGTAATTTTTCTTTTCTCATGCTCACATCACACCGTATTTTCAGAAATAGTGTCTTACTGTCCACTTCTTGTGTGCACCCAAAGTTATAGGCAAATGGCCTTTGTTTTGGGGACTTTTAGAGCCTCCCTGGCCAACAGCTCCTGGCAGGGCAGCCCACAGATGCTACAGAAGCCTTTATCTACCAGTATATTTTATTTAACCATAGGCAAAACTTAGAGGTAGGGCACTAGTCCAGAGAGATAGGCACAAATGCCCACAGCTCAGCTCCCCTGTTGGTAGGTCCTGATCCATTTCTTGAACGCTTCTTGTTGGAACCCAGATGGGAACTCCATCTGTGAGAAGACATAAGCAAACCCTTTCCCCATGTTAGCAGTGTATTTGGGGTTTTCTCATTGTCCCAACATTGTACCAATGATGTCTTATTATGGCCTGTCAGAGGGCTCCAATGTTTGTGGACTGAAGTTATCATTTCTGATTTCAAAACTGACAAAAGGTTCAGAGTAAAGAGTGCTTTGTAAATTGCATCCTGGAGGGAGGAGCATATTCCTACCCCCTCTGTTTTTGTAATCGTCACTACAAACAGCAGCCTCTTTTGTTTCCTACACCCCCATATCCTGATTTATAGTTTTCCAGAAGGCAGGAGTTGTATCACAAACAAACCTTTAGACAGGAACCAAGCTGAAAAGCTTTATCAAGCCCTTCCAAACTGTCTCCTTCTGGGCCGCATACCACTGGTTCAAGGAGGTGGAACCCAGCTTTTCCTGAGCCAAATTATCTTGTTATGGGCAAAAGAAATGTCACAGGTAACACTTGTATAATACAGAGAAACATGGAGAACATATGTGTCTGTTTAATCTAATAGCTGTAACTGGGAATCCGGTACAAGTCAGGAGTGAATTGAAAATTAACAACTCTGTTTCCCTAATTAGCTTAAGAGTGTTATTATTTTCTATTCTGGAAATAGCCAGCCATTTTTTAAAAAAAAATTTTTTAAGGGATTCACAGTATAAGAGCACAGTTGTTTTCAGATCACATTAGTGTTGCTCAATTTGCTATACAATTAGGTAATTGGTGCTAGCATCCACAGATGAGGGATACCATTCATCGTTTGTTTTTCTGGGACTGTGTTACTTCACTCAGCAGGATATCTTCTAGCTCCAGCCATTTACCTAAAAAGTTCATAATGTCGACTTTCTTTACTGCTGCATAGAACTCCATTGTGTAGATGTACCACATTTTCTCTATCCACTCATCACTTGAGGGGCACTTGGGTTGGTTCTAGCTCTTTGCTATTGTGAAGAGAGCTGCAGTAAACATGGCTGTGCATGTATCTCTACAGTAAGATGAGTCTTGTGGGTACATACCCAGGAGTGGTATGGCTGGATCAGGTGGCAAGTTCATTTCGAGTTTTCCAAGGGTTCTCCACACCGCTTTCCATAGTGGCTGTATGAGTTTACATTCCCACCAGCAGTGGATGTTCCCCTTTCCCCACAACCTCTCCAGCACTTAGTATCATTTTTTTTTAATGCATATGAGTGTACTGTCTGTATGTAGGTTGGTGCACCCATGTCATGCAATGCATGCGGAGGTCAGAAGATAGCATCGGATTCCCCTGGAACTGGAGTTAAAGACTGTTCTTAGCTGCCATGTGGGTGCTGGGAATCGAACCCAGGTCCTCTGCAAGAACAGTGGGTGCTCTTAACCGCTGATCCATCTCTCCAGCCCCTCATTTGTTATCTTGATCCTATCCAGTCTTATTGGAGTGAGATGATATCTTAAAGTGGTTTTAATTTGCATTTCCTTAATTATTAGCTACGTTGAACACTTTTTAAGATGTTTCTCAGCCATCTCTAATTCCTCACTTGTGAAGTTTCTGTTCAGCTCTTTGCTGCATCTTTTGAGTGGGTCATTTGTTTTCTTTCTTCTTTGTTTTTTTGAGTAGTTTATATATTCTGGAAATCAATGCTTTGTCAGATGTATCTGTGGTGAAGTTTTCCTTCCACTCTGGGTTTTCTCTTCACTTCCTTAATTGTTTCTTTTGATGTACAGAAGCTTTTGAGGCCAGCCATTTTAATCTTATATGAGAACCTTTTAGTGAATACCATGAGACTTAGTAACATTTACTAATAGATTTACCCTTAGTTATTAAAATTTACTAAGTATTCAATATTTATTCCCACATATGTTGGTGGAACAGTTATTTTAAATATACTAAGCATAAACTTTGAGATGTTTTTGCAAGCCTTGGAGTAGATTCTAAATGACCAATTCTCTCCAAATATTTAGAGTTGTTTTAAGTAGGTTTGGCAAAAAACCTGTCTGTTCACTCCAAAGATGTTTTACCTAGTGGTCAAATGTCTTACATATAAAACATATCTAAATGCAGATATAGATTGTACCCTGGAGCAGAAGTAATCATTCCTTAAAATTAACTTACAGCTTTAAGGACCAAGAACCCTATTGTGATTTAACAGTCTTAGCTTACACGACAATTTATCAGAGAGTACATGACCAAAAACCTTGCCTCAGGTTTCAAAGGAGTATAAATAGTACGTAGAAAGAGGCAATATGTACTTAATGAAACATTAAATCAATATTATACATTTGTGATCCTATTTGTTACTTTTATTTTTTACTTATTTATTTATTTATTTATGGTCTTTTTTGAGACAGGGTCTCCCTTTAGTCCCACCTGGCCTAGAGCTTGCTCTGTAGACCAGGCTGGCTTTGAATTCACAGAGATCTGCCTGCCTCTGCCTCCCCAGTGCTAGGATTAAAGGCGTGTGCTACCACGCCCGGCTAACGCCATAAATCTTAGTACTGAGAAAGATAGAGACATATACTTCAAGCTATATCTATAGTGTTAACAATGAATATATTACCTTTACTGATCAGTTGCTTATTTTGACTTACATATGAGGCTTTGGTGTTTGGTACCACAAATGAGGGATAACGTACGTAGTATGTTTTTCTGAGACTGTTACCTTAGAATAATAGCTTCCAGTTTCATCCATTTGCCTACAAATTTCATGATGTCGTCCTTCTTCACCACTGCATAGAACTCCGTTGTATAAATGTCCCACATCTTCATTATTCACTCATTAGGTGAGGGACATCTGGGGCTGCTTCCAGGTCTTTGTTTCTTTTGCCGTATAGAAGCTTTTTAGCTTTTTAGTTCAATGAGGTCCCACTTGGTGATTGTTGGCCTTAACTCCTATGCAACTACTGTCTGATTTAGAAAGTGTTTTCCTTCACCTACATCTTGTAGGTTACTGCCAATATTTTCTTCTAACATTTTCAGAGTTTCAGGTTCATGTTAACATTGAGGTCTTTAATCCACTTAGAACTGATTTTTGTAGAGGGTGAAAGGTAGGGGTTTAATTTCATACTTCTACAGAAGGTGATCCCATTTGAGTGTTTTGGCTCCTTTGTCAAATATCAGGTGGCTGAAAGTGTATGTACTCAAGTTTGGGTTTTATTCCATTGATCTATAGGTCTTTTTTATGCTAAGGGCATGCTGTTTTTATAACTATAGCTCTGTAGTAGAAATTGAAATCTGGTATAGTAATTCCCCCTGCATTATTCTTTTTGCTGAGCATTGCATTGGCTATCCAGGGTCATTGTTTTTCCATATGAGTTTCAGGCTTTTTTTCCAATTCCATGAAAAAAGTCATGGGGATTTTGCCTACTATACATTCTTTTTTTTTTTTTTCCATCCTGAAAGTTTTTTTTTTTCTGGTTTTCTTTTACTATTTTGGCTTTTTTTTTTTTTTTTTTTTCCTTTCCCGACGGGAGTTTCCGTGCGAGCCCCAGCTGTCCTGGAACTCCTCTGTTAGACCAGGCTGCCCTGGAACACACAAAAGATCTGCCGGCCTCTGCCTCCCACGTGCTCGGATTAAAGGCAGATGCACCCACTAACGCCCCGTTTGCCTCCTATACATCTTAAATAAAATTAAAAAATGGATCACAGACTTGCTGGGTTAGGTGTGTTTGAATCCAGCATGAGAGAGATTTAAGAACATGACATGTTTGTTCGAGAAAGAGACCCTGTCTCCAAAAAAAAAATAAATAAAACAGCATGGATGACACTTGAGGTTATCCTCTAGCTTCCATGTCCATGCCATACACACACACACACACACTTCAGTTTTTATTTTTTATTTTATTTTTTATTTTTTTTTTTATCTTTTTGAGACAGGGTCTCCCTGTAGCCCCAGCTGTCCTGGAACTCACTCTGTAGACCAGGCTGGCCTTGAACTCACAAAGATCTGCCTGCCTCTGCCTCCCTAGTGCTAGGATTAAAGGCGTGCACCATGCCCAGCTAACACTTCAGTTTTTAAAAATCACTGCCCCTTTGAGAGAAATGCTGGGATTTCTAATACGTTGTGGAAACATTTTTTGATTGAAGAATCTTATCCTTGTTCATTTATCAACCTGTACTGTTGGTCTCATTGTAATGTGCCAGTTGTCCTAGTATATAGAGAAGCAGCATTTGCCATATTACTGTCATCAGAGTGAGTACTTACTGTGCATAGATTATGAGTCGGGCATTTTTTTTTTATGTGCTAACTTGTTAGTTCAGTGATTGCTAGAACTCTACACAAGACATTGTTAACCCCATTTAGCAGTGGAAAACACGAGGTCACAGAATGTTGTGTTGTCCAAGTTCATAACTGGGAGGAACCAGAATTCCAGGTGAGGCAGTCCAATCCAGGACCTACTCTCCTGTCCCCTGCTCCACTGAAAATGCCAATGTGAAGAAGAGCCTGGGTCAAGTGTGAACAAAATGCTTTTCTTTCTACCTTTTTTCTTTTTTTTTTCCTTTTTTTTTCATGCTCTTCTTACCTATAAGATACTTTATTATTCCATGAATATCTGTTCATCTACAAAGAACATTATTAATATGTTTAGCTTTGTATTCTCATTCTATTATTCATTTATAGCAATGTGCAAAACGAAACTTGCAAATGAACACTAGGTTCAGTCTGTCCTTTATTCCCAGGTTCTGATCCAACTCCTATCCAGACAGATGAAAGACCTCTAACCTGAGGATTTTGCCTTCAGACTCTTTGTTATCCAAAATAATTTGTTTCTCAATTCAAGAATGACATTATTAAGCTAGTATTTTGTTTTTTTGTTTTTGTTTTTTTCCTTTTTTAATTATTAATTTTATTTTTTAATTTATGTATATATTTTATCAAATCTAGACCCGTGTGTCCCCCATCCCCCCACCAGAGCTCATGCATTCTGCCAAACATCCTTTTCATCTCTTTCTCAGTCTTTCTCAATATTCTCCATGTGGAAGTTGACTGTTTTGAGCAGAAGTTCACTGTTTCAGTTAGTTCTTTGATGCAGTCCTTTCTGTTGTTGTTGTTTCCAATATGCATCACTCCCAACTGCTTTGGACAAAAGCTCAAGGGGCCATGCACAAGAAATACTTACAACTAGGTAATTGGCACTAGCATCCACAGATGAGGGATACCATTCATCAAGACCATCCCACAGCGTCCACACACACCCAAACTGGGGCAAGGCTTCCTGAGGCCCAACGGCAGGAGGACCAGCCTGGGCTATGCAGGCCCAACTGCTGGGTAGACTCCGCCTCAGGGAAACCTCCCTCCTAACCGCCATAAACCAAAGTCCTCCTGGCAAATGGCTGGGGTGCGTCAGCAGCACAGAAAAGTTTTGGGGTGGTTTCAGGCTAGCGTGGATTGAAGTCCCCCCCTGCTGTGGCAGCCCCCCCCTCCCCAGGAACCAAGCTAGGGGAAGCCGCCCGGGCCCCGCGGGGAGGGGGGGCAGGACTGCAGGCATGTGGCCCCTCCCGCGGACTACGGGTCCCAGCATCCGAGCCTGTCCCGCACTGTCCCTGGGGGCACCGCTCGCCCCAGGCCCCCGAAGTCCTGCTCCCTGGGCGGCAGCCTGCGCTCCAGAGACACGTGCTCCTGCCCGGGGGCTCCGGCCCGGACCCAGGCCCAGGCCTCGGGCCCATATGTGTCTGCCGGACCCCCCGTGATGCGGGGCCCCTGCCCGCCGCACCCCCTCCCCCAGCCGCCCCCCCGCCCCATCCGCCAACAGGTGGGGCAAGGCCCTCCGTGCCGCGCGCCCCCGCGTTCCCAGCTGCCGAGGGGCATGTTGGGCCCGGGGCCGTCCTCGGCGGCCAGAAGACCGGGCCCTCGCTGGAGGGGCCGGCGGGGGCGGGGCTGGCCGGGGGGAGGGCGCGGCGTCGGCGCGCGTGACGGCGGGACGTGGGGGAGGCGCGGGGCCATGGCGGGGCCGAGCTCGCGGGCGGTGGGCCCGCGGCGCATAAAGGCCGTGGCGGGGCCTTACCTCCGACCCTGTACATGTTGGCGGCCATGTCCGGGCCGGCGCGGGGCCGCGGGGCGCGGGCGCTCGGCGCGGGGCGGGCGAACGGGCGCAGCCGGGTCGGGGCCGGGCGCGGGGGCGCGGGCGCGCGGGCGGTTTAAAAGGGGTCCAAGCCAGCGCTGCTACACGCCGCCGCCGCCGCCGCCGCCGCCTCCGAGGCCGCCGAGGCCGCGCAGGGACGGGAGGGCCGCGGCGCGGGCGGGAGAGGAAGAGGAGGAGCGGCCGCGGGCGGCGGGGAGGGGCCTCGGGCGCCGCCGCCCACCGCGCGGGCCGTTACCCGACCCGCCCGCGCCGCTCCGGCCCGCGCTCCCCTGCCGGGGCCCGCCTGCCCCCGCGCTCCGCCTGGCCCTTCGGCATCCCCGGGACCTACTGCGCCACTCTGGAGTAGGTCCTCAGCAATCCTGGCCGGCCTCCCACCCGACCCATACCAGGGGGTCCGAGCAGCCTTGGGCCCGGCCCCCCCACTCCCATGCCGGTGGGTCCTGGGGATCCTTTGGACCGGCCTCCCACCCCCCATCCAGGTGCGCCTGGGCAGCCGGGGCCGGCTCCAACCACTCCATCCATGTTGGTCCCTGGGGATCCGTACCGGCCCCCAACTCCCATCACAGTAGGCTCCTGGGCAACAAATCCGTGCCGCCCCCCACTCTCCCATCCAGGTGGGTCCTGGGGATCCTTAGCCGGCCCCCCACCCCCATCCAGGTGGGCCCTGGGGATCCTTGGCCGGCCCCCACTCCCATCCAGGTGGGTCCTGGGCATCCTTGGCCGGCCTCCCACCCCCATCCAGGTGGCTCCTGGGCATCCTTGGCCGGCCCCCCACTCCCATCCAGGTGGGTCCTGAGCATCCTTGGCCGGCCTCCCACTCCCATCCAGGTGGGTCCTAGGGATCCTTGGCCAGCCTTCCACCCCCATCCAGGTGGGTCCTGGGCATCCGTGGATGGCCTCACACCCCCATCCAGGTGTGTCCTCGGCATCCGTGGATGGCCCCCCACCAACCATCCAAGGTCTTTCCCTGGCATCCAGGATGGCCTCACACCCCCCATCCAGGTGGGTCCCCTGAGCATACACATGGCCGCCTCCCCCCCCCAAGTCACAGGTGGGTCAGGGCAATCCTGGCCCCACCAGCCTCCCACTCCTCCAGGTGGGTCCTGGGGATCCATTGGCCGGCCTCCCACCACCCCCATCAGGTGGGGCCTGGGAATCCGTGGCCGGCCCCCCACCTCGCCCATAACGTGGGTCCTGGCATCTTTGCCACCCCCCANCCAGCCCCCCACCCCCCATCCAGGTGGGTCCTGGGCATCCTTGGCCGGCCCCCCACCCCCCATCCAGGTGGGTCCTGGGCATCCTTGGCTGGCCTCCCACCCCCCCATCCAGGTGGGTCCTGGGGATCCTTGGCCAGCCTCCCACTCCCATCCAGGTGGCTCCTGGGCATCCAGGGATGGCCCTCCTGCACCTGTCAGGGTAGGCCCTCCTAGAACCCCTGAGTTTCTACTGAAGTGCAGTGGATCCTCCTTGTGTGAGCCCTTGCCTGTGCCCCTTGTGGGGGGTCCTCCCCAATCCCTGTGGGGTCCTCTGGGTGCCTCTCCTCTTCCTGCTCCCTTGGTCACCCTTGATCATGGTGAATGTCCCCCTTTGAATGCAAGTACTTCCCTGTATTGGCAAAGCCTCCATAGACCTCAGAGGACTCCCTCCCACAGTTCCCAACTGAAGAGGTTCTCTGGAGGGAGGAGCCTTTCCCTGCCAGAGCCAGCAGCGTTTCTGATGGTGGGCCTGCCTTCATGCCCGTGTAAAGTGTGTGGAGAGTGGGGTGCTAAGGTACCACCGCAAGGGCACAGGACAAGAGGTGCTGTCCCTGCCTTAGTGAGGAGGGTGAGGAAGAAGCAACTAAGGCTCCGAAATCCTGGGTGAGTTGAGCACTGGGATTGCTCAAACAGTGGAGCCTCATGGCTGCAGGAAGACCAGGTCCTGTTTGAGATGCCTCCTTGTGGACATGAAGTGGAGCTCTGGAAAGCTGCATGGGCCACTGTGAGGTTTAGGCAGGTGGTCAGAGGGCCAGGGCTGGTGCACTGCACACAGATAGGCTGGAAACCACCATGACTTGGGAACACTAGGCTGAGGCTCAGGAGGAGCCCAGGCCACTTCCCTATGTGCTGAGAAAGTAGCCTACACTATTAGCAGATGGGGGTCAGGAATTGGACCTGTCCAAAGCCTGCTAAGATGGACCCCCTAGGGAGGGGGCAGAGGGTTGCGGCATCTCCTGGTGCTTGATTCTGTGCTTTCCATCAAATCGTTACTGATGAGAAGGTTGGAATGGAAGGAGAGCGGCTGCTAAGCAGGCTAAGCAGGCAGCCTCCCCACGCACGGAGGTGAAGAGCTGATGCCTGGACAGAGAATGTAGAATTGGCAATGCCTTAAGCATCTCCATTTGCCTCCATCCCAGAGGTGATCAGCATGGGAGCCTCCAGCCCCGGCCGTGCTTCATAGCCCTTTTCTTTGGGGAAGGTAGGAATAGCTGCCAGAACATAGGGGTCAGGGATGACTTCTTTTTTTTATGTGTATGAATATATTGCTTGCATGTGTGTAATTAAGTACACCTGTGTCATGCAGTGCCCATGGAGGTCAGAAGAGGGTATCTATCCAGGATTCCCTCGAACTGCAGTTACACATGGTTGTTAGCTGCCATGTGGATGCTGGGAATTGAACCTGGGTCTTCTGCAAGAGCAGTAAGTGCTCTTAACCTCTGAGCCATCTCTCCAGCCCTGACTTCTTTTTAATTTTATGTGTATTGAGCATTTCGCCTACATATACCTAAGCACATCACGTCGGTGCAGTACCCAGAGGCAAAAAGAGGGTATTGGATAACCAGGAACTGAAGTTACATAGGTGGTTGTGAGTCACCACGTAGCTGGGAACTAAACCCAGATCCTCTGCAAGAGTAGTAGGTGCTCTCGACCGCTGAGCCATTTCTCCAGCCCCAGAGCTGACTTCTGAAGGAGAATGCTGAATTCCAAGCCAGTGCCCACCAGAGCTGAGGACACACCCCTCAGAACAGAGTGGTGTGTGATGGGCCCTCAGAAGAGGCATGGCTCAGCTCACTGCCTTTCCGCAGAGGACTGCTCTCAACCTAGCTCCAGGGCAAGCCAAACATCTGGAATGGGAGGGGAGACTAGAGAATGAAGCACTTGTTACAGAGCTACTCAACAGGAGAGAGAGCTGCATGTGCAGTGTGGGAATGCTGGCTTGGGAAGGGCATGGTGACCATGCAATGGAACAGGAAGGAGGCGGCTCAGGGCAGATGAAAGTCCAGCAGAGAGCATGTAAGGAAAGGCTTGCCTCCAGGACTCCAGAGCAGCGAAATGAGGGGAGGGCTCAGAGCCCATGGACAGCTAAGCTAGAGGGTTGCAGCCCGCCTTAGAGGCATCTGATAGAACTAGTAAGGAGAGAAGGGCTTCAAAGACAGAACTATTAAAAGTGATGTGAAGGAGCCCATTTTAGTTTCTGAGTACCTCCTTCATGCAGCAAACGACTTCAGACACTGGGGGAGGCCCCCACCCCATGGCTGCAGGGGAGACATACCCTGTTTGAAGTCCATCCTTGTGGGACATGAAGTAGAGCTTGGGCAGATTACCACTTGGAGGAGGGGAGAGCGCAGGTAATGTGTGTAGGAGAGGACAAGGAGACAGACTCAGTAGTGAGCTTGGGGAAGGAGAGGAGGGCCTCAGGCAGGTGAGCAGAGACCCAGAGGTGGGCAGGCAGGACCACAACTCACTTCAGGACGTTGGTGACCTAAGGCTGCTGCACAGTTAAGTATGGGAGAGAAAGCCCAGTGTGGCAGCCCGGCAGCCACATGGGAGTGGTGAGAGGTGCGCTCCAGAACATCTGTGCAGCAGCACGCACCAAGCCCTGCCTTGTGTTCCTGAACTTCAAGGATTAGTGGAACTGCTCTTCAGAAAAAGTGTATCACAGACAAGGAAAAAAAGTCTTGGGATCTCCAGCAGCATCCAAATCTCAGAGACAGTTCCTTTATTTTTATTATGTGTACATCTTTCTGCCTGCATGTGTGTAAATGTACCGTGTGTGCAAACCCGAGGAGGCCAAAAGAGGGCCTCTGATCCCCTGGAACTAGAGTTACAGATGGTTGTTAGCAGCCATGGGTGCTGGGAACTGAACCTAGGTCCCACGGAAGTCCCAAGGAAGAGCCGAGGTGCCTTTTTTTTATTATTTTTTTTTGAGGCAGGGTCTCCCTTTAGTCCCAGCTGGCCTGGAGCTAGGTAGACCAAGCTGGCCTTGAACTCAGAGATCGCCCTGCCTCTGCCTCCCAAGTGTTGGGATTAAAGGTGTGGCCACCACGCCTGGCCAACCACTGTTCTTAACCACTGAGCCTGAGCCATCTCTTCAGCCCCATTTTTTGAAGTTTTTGGGGGGTCTCCCTGTAGCCCCAGGTGTTCTGGAACTCTGGGTAGACCAGGCTGGCCTTGATCTCACAGAGCTCTGCCTGCCTCTGCCTCCCAAGTGCTGGGATTAAAGGTGTGTGCCACTATGCTTGGTCAGCCCCACTTATTTTATTTTACTTATTTGGTCTTTTTTTTGAGACAGGGTCCCCCTGTAGCTCCAGCTGTTCTGGAACTCGCTATGTACACCAGGCTGGCCTTGAACTCACAGAGATCCGCCTGCCTCTGCCTTCCAAGTGCTGGGACTAAAGGCATGTACCACCACACCTGGCTTAACCCCATTTCTTTTTTAAAGATTTTATGTGTTTAAATGCTTTGCCTGTGTGTGTGCGCATGTGATTCACATGCATGCATGCAGTAACTGTGGAGATCAGAGGAAGATGTCAGATCTGGAACTGGAGTTGCAGATGATTGAGAGTCACCATGAGTGCTGGAATCGAACCCAAGTCTTCTGGAAGAGCAGTCAGTGTTCTTAACTCCTGAGCCATCTCTCCAGTTCCAAAGACACTATTGTTTTGGGGTTTTTTTTTGGGGGGGGTTGTCAGTATTTTTGAGACAGGGTCTCCCTTTAGTCCTTGCTGGCCTGGAGCTCACTCTGTAGACCAGGCTAGCCTTGAACTCACAGAGATCCACCTGCCTCTGCCTCCCAAGTGCTGGGATTAAAGAGGTGCGCCACCACACCTGGCTCTTTCTACCTTATTTTATACCATAAGCACATTCCTTGCAGCTTATACATTAGGGTATGAGAGTCTATGTGTGCCTGTGCATGAGCAAGTGTGCTGAGGATTGGGAAGTAACCCTCAGGATTCATACTTCTGGGTAACTGTTCTGCCACTGGACTGCATCCCAGGCCCCCAGAGATAATTTTTAAAAATACTATAACTCTTAATTTTTATTTATTTGTTTGTTTGTTTGTTTATTTATTTGTCTTTTTGAGACAGGGTCTCCCTGTAGCCCAGCTGGCCTGGAACTCACTCTGTAGACCAGGCTGGCCTTGAACTCACAGAGATCCACCTGCCTCTGCCTCCTGAGTACTGGGATTAAAGGCGCGCACCGGCACACACAGCTTCTATAAATTTTAAAACATTAACTGTTAATATAAATTGAAAATAAATAAATAAATGAAAATAATAAAATAAATTGAAAGTAGGGAAGTGTCTGTGCTGTGTGTGTATATGTGTCTGTGTTTTTGAAGTCCTCTGAAGGTGTTTTTCGAACTAGCAACTTGAAAGCCTGGTTGTCATGATAGTTGCCAGGATCTGAATCTGGAGGATATTACATTAACTGAAATAAGCCAGGCACAGAACAGCAAATATTGAATGTTCTGACTGATGTGGAAGGCAAAATGGTTGATCATAGATGCAGCGGTTAGGAAGTGCTTACCAGAGGCTGAGAAAGGGAGCAGGACAGGTGACAAAGGGTGCTTAGAAGGGACAAAATTAGAGTTAGATAGGAAGACATGTCCTAGTGGTCCTTAGTACAGTAGGGTACTACAGCTAATAATTTTTGTCAATCCAAACTGGGGGCAGGGGTTAGAAACACTGTGCCCTATAAACATGTAAAATCATTACATTAATAGCCTATTAACTTTTTCATGTCTCTTTCCTACATTTCAAAATGGCATATTAGAGCTACCACCCTGGCCAAAGTTGCCACTCTTTATTCTTTAGAAAACAGAATCTTGAGCCCAAGGTAGTGGCATATATACCTTTAATCCCAGCACTCAGGAAGGAGGAGCAGGTGAATCTATGGTCTACATAGTGAGTTCTAGGCCAGCCAGGGCCACATAGCAAGACCTTGTCTCAACAAACAAAAAACTCCATAATCAAAGAAAAAAGCAGAATCTCATTTCCTTACTGGGGTATTTAATGTGAAGTGATAAAGAAAAGTATTATTTAGTAATCTTATACATGTCTTTCTGATTTTCTGATTGTAGCTGAAGGAATAAAATTAAGAGCCTCAAAAACAGTTTCAAATGGAACAGCTAAACCTACTTCTGATAATTTCGTGAGTATATATATTTATATATGTTTCGTTTTGTTTTGTTTTTCTAGGGTTTTTTGAGACAGGGTTTCCCTGTAGCCCCAGCTGGCCTGGAACTCACTATGTAGACCTATGAGATCTAGATCTCATAGGTATCTGCCTGCTGCCGCCTCCCACGTGTTGAGATTAAAGGCACGTGCCACCACACCGGGCTGAGATCTGTAATAGTGTAGAGTCTGTGTCAGTGTCAGATTCATTGTCAGAGAGGCTTTTAGTAAGGTGTTTTGTTGTTGTTGCTGTTGTTGTTGTTGTTGTTGTTGTTGTTAAAATAACTGTACAGTACTAGTTAGTCCTACAGCTATAATACTGCTGTAGATTCTCACTTCCCCAGAGCTGGGCCTGCGCCTGCAGCCTGTGAGTCATCTGACCCTTTTTTGCATTTGTAATTATATAGGTGCCACCAGCTTCTTTTCTTTTCTTTTCTTTTCTTTTCTTTTCTTTTCTTTTCTTTTCTTTCCTTCTATTTATTTATTTTTCTTTTCTCATTATATAGGTATTTTCCTCTTTAGTAATATATGTTTATTTTAAAGCTCAATTTTCACAAACATGTCAAAGATTTTTTTTTCAACTTTCTAAACTTAAGTGTGATTAGCTGGATGTGAAGAGCCCTCATCTCATCAACCTGTTGTGTTGGAAACATTGTAATAAGAGCCTTAATCCCATTGGGAGCCAGAGGCAGGCGAGTCTCTGTAAGATCAAGGCCAGCCTGGTCTACATAGCTCATTCCAGGTCAGCTGTGGCTACAGGGAGACCCTGCTCAAAACAAGCAAACAAAGAAAATATGCACACACACACACACACACACACACACACACACACACACACACACANCCTTTAATCCTAGCACTTGGGAGGCGGAGGCAGGCGGATCTTTGAGAGTTCAAAGCCAGCCTGGTCTACATAGTGAGTTCCAGGACAGCTGGGGCTACAGGGAGACCCTGTCTCGAAAAAAAACCAAAAAATAAAAAAATAAAATAAAAAAAATAAAATAAAATAAAATAAAAGAATAGTTTTTCTTGATTTCATTTTGAGTACTTCCAACAGTATCTTTTTCTTCAAGGTGCTTTCCTTGGTAGCATTTTGTGGACCTCTGTCATAGACATCCAGGCAGTGGAAGTAACGTTGCTAAGCAAATGCCTGCTGGTGCCCTAAGCTTCCCCCACCACTATTGACCCCCCACCCCCAGAGCTTCCCTCCCAGGGTCCTGCTGCCCTCCCTTTCTAGCTGTAGAGTCTGTTGTATTTTGAATGTTTCTCTCCCAGGAACTCAATCTCCAGAGCCAGTGCTCCTTACTCAGCTGTGTGTCGAGGAGGAGACAGGGTGGGGCTGCGGATCAACATTGAGCTTTCATGGATTCACTGCCCATGATTTTAGTAACTGCTGTTTTTTCCTTTTTTGTTTCAGAGCGCTTCCAGTGTTGGTAGATTCTGATGAGGTAAGCACATTAATTTGTAGTAAAGTAGGAAGTATTTGTGTGGGTTAGATATTTTTTTTTAAGGGAGAAACAAGATAAATGTTTCTTGTGAAAGAAGGGAAGGATTGTTTTATGTGACTTTTATTTTGTGATAGTCTGTAATTTTTAAGATCTTGTATGTCATTTGTTAAATTAGCTTCTGACACTTTAGATATTTTGTTGGAGTATTGTTAAAAGTTTCTACTAAGCATGCACTTTATTTTTAACAAATATTTTTATTTTCTATGTATGAATATATTGCCTGCATGTCAGTAGGTGCACCGGTGTCATGCAGTCCTCCAACGAGGTCAGAAGAGGGTGTCAGATCTCCTAGAACTGGAGTTATAGATGGACGTTAGCCACCGTGTGGGTGCTGGGAATTGAACCCAGAGTAGCCAGTGCTCTTAACCACTGAGCCATCTCTCTAGCCTCCTAAGCATGAAACTTAGATAAAGATTTCGGAGAAATGTTAGCTGTGGATCATTCAGTTATTGCCAGGAGAAGTCTACAATGTATGGTTTAAAGGACAGGCATGGAGCATGGGGCTGGAGAGATGGGCTAGCGGTTAAGAGCGCCAACCGCTCTTACAGAGGACCCAGGTTCGATCCCCAGCACCCACATGGCGGCTGAGAACCGTCTGTAACTCCAATTCCAGGAGAACTCCAGTTCCAGGGGAATCCGACACCCTCTCTGACCTCCGCGGCATTGCACGACATGGGTGCACAGACCTGCATGCAGACAGTACATTCATACACATAAATAATAAATAAAATATTAAAAAAAAAAAAAAAAGGACAGGCATGGAGCATTGGCTCATACAGAGGAAGGGGACAGGCATGTGCTCACCACATAGTGCATGTGGTGGCTGCAGAGCAGGAGAGCAGGAGCTGCACTGGGCGAGAGGATAGGAGGAGTTTGTGAGGCAGTGTGTGCCTGTGTGGCAGGACGGGAGGCTTGAGGCCTGCCACAGTGACTGCAGAATTTCAGACCTATGGGAACATGGGCCACAGGATTGCTTTCATGGTGCATTTTAATTCATTTGATAAGTAATTTATTCCCAATTTCAAAAATTAATTCAGAAACAAGAGACAAATTTCTTTTTTCTTGTAAAGAAATTTTTTTTTCTTTTTTTTACATTCTGTCATCTTGTTTTTATTTTTTTAAACAACAAATAAAACTTTTTTTTTTGGTCTTTTTGAGACAGGGTCTCTCTGTAGCCCCAGCTGTCCTGGAACTCACTCTGTAGACCAGGCTGGCCTTTGAGCTCACAAAGATCCGCCTGCCCCTGCCTCCCGAATGCTAGGATTAAAGGCGTGCACCACCATGCCCGGCAGCAAATAAAACTTTTAATACAGAATTTGAAGATACTGTGTTAAAATAAGAGACATCATAATTCTCATTAAACCACATATTAAGTATTGTAAGGAAAATAACAATCTATAATACCTAAATTTCACAGAAAATTTTATATAAAGCACTTAAACTCCTGCTGCTTACAGAGACAAATTTCTAAACATCAAACTGTGCCTAGAAGGTCATTTTAGCCAGGGTCCTGCCTTCCCCAGAGAACCTGAATTTGCTGTGTTCTAGGTAGAAGGAAATTTCCATTTTCTGACCTTCTCAGCAGATAATTAACTGTACTTTTTTAGAGGATGTGGGGTATGTTGTCTTTATTTTCATATTTGATGCATCCCCAAAGTTGTGTCTGTTAAAAAGATTAAATTGTGATTTTTTTTTTTTTTTTTTTAGACAGGGTCTCCTTGTAGCCCCCAGCTGTCATGGCAATTCACTCTTGTAGACCCGGCTGACCTTGAACTCACAGAGACTTCACCTGCTCTGCATCCCAAGTGCTGGATTAAGGGCATGCGCCACCACGCTGGCTAATTGTGATGTTCATCGAGTAGAACATTTTGTTTGGTTCTAGAAGCAGCATTGCCATTCTGACACTTGTCCTCTTCCCCCAGGAAATTATGACCAGATCTGAAATCGCTGAGAAAATGTTCTCTTCAGAAAAGATAATGTGATCGGAACCTGTAGAAACGAAATCAAGTTAATGTAAAGGACTGTTGTGATTTAACATAATAATTTTTAGTGTTGTCTTGGAAATCCTTTGTATTAAAAGAAGAATTCAGGTGTTGGGAAGGCCCTACCCCTCATCAAGCTGACAGTCAGTTAAATGTCAGTTTAATTGCCACTAAGTTACCTGAATTTGGAAATAATGAGCTAGGTTAGGAAACATCTGTGTGATAGCCGGGTGTTGGCGGGGGCACGCCTTTAATCTTAGCACCGGGAGGCAGAGGCAGGGATATATCTGTGAATTCAAGGCAAGCATGGTCTACATATTGAGTTCAAGGTCAGCTTGTTCTACATGGTGAATTCTAGGGAGACTTTGTCTCAACAAGACCAAAACAACAAAAAAACTATGTGTGCATAAATGCCTGTTTGGTGACAGTGGCAAGCATATGGATTTGGGTTTTCTTTCTTTTCTCTGGAAAATAGGAGCACTCCAGAAATTTTTCTTTAAAAAAAAAAAGTCTATGTGAACAGCCCTTGAGCGTTGAACACTCCTCTCCACGCACTCTTGATGTGCAGTTCTTCGAAGGATAGAACAGCAGTGCCCTCGTCTTCTCAGTGATCATTTTCTTTGTTGTATTGATGTGATTTACTTTTGGAACATGAACGTGTTTATGTGTTATTTGCCTCTTATTTTCAGTGTACACAAAGCTTGTGTTTGTAAATTCCACACACAGCAAGTCATGGAGTTAGGTCTTCTCTGAGCTCAGGGGAACACAAGTGCACAGAGAGAAGCCTTGAGGGACACTTCCAAAGATTTGCCCTGCCACTGTCCCCTCCCTCAGGCCGTGGGTACGTGCTGCTGCTGCTGCTGATTCTGCTGTGACCCCTGGCCACATGGCTCCCCCACCGCACTTTCTACCCAGCCAGCTGGGAAACCCACTTCTCGAGAGCCTTGTGGGAGCTAGAACTGTGTCACTTACGTGCTCTTGGCATTTTCCATTTTGTAATAAAACCATATTTAACTGCACCGTGCATCACAGCTTGTAATTAATCAGCTGTCAACCATGTTTGACACCTAATTTTGTCAAATTATATTATTTGTAGAATTTGAAGGTTTTTGTTCTAATTTTTTAATAGAGAATGTTCTAGACCTGAAAGGCACTTGAATGTAGTATGATGAAAATGTGAATGCTTTCTGCTCTCATGACCAAAGATACCAGGCTAGCAGACATTTAGTGTGGCAGTGAAATGTAGTCTTAACTGTCTTGTCTTAAGGACTTCATCTTGTGAATTGAGAATGACTTCAGATAATTTTCATTGAGAAAATAAGAAAATCCAAACCAAGAAGAACACTTAACTACAGCCTGTAATGATTTTTACTGTGAGACCACAAAACAAAGTCTTTTCTTTCAAAAACCTACTTTTTCAATTTTTTTCTTGCTTACTTATTTAGGAGGTCTTAGTAGAGATTTTCTATTAGTAATGTCTCCTGAAGGGTTTGCCAGTGTGTTCTCCCTCGTGACCATTTGAAAAACCTGCGGTGTTAGCAGACCTGGTGGAGAAAGTCTGGCCCGAAGACACACTGCTTTCAGACTTCCGGAGCTGCCAAGGTCCGCTCCTTTCTTTGGTGTCTGCTGCAGGGATGGGCCCCTATTCGCATGCCTCGCACCGTAATGGCCATTTTGGTTTTGGTGAGGTCTACCTGTTAACCCAGTTGTTTCAGAACTGGAGGTGGCCTTTTGGGGGGTCCTTCTGTAGCCCATGCTGGCCTTGGACTCATGTCCTCTTGCCTCCGCCTCCCTGGTGCTGAGGTTACTGACATTGGTGGTCCCCAATGCCCTACCTTCATAGGATGGGTCAGTTGACCATTACTCCACCTGCCTGGAGCTAAATACTGCATACAGAGCCCTGGGCTTACAGCCAGTGGCTGCTGCAGTCAGTGGTATGAGTGGGGAGTTAATGGCCAGGGGAAGTGGCTCTGCTGCCGCCTCAGTAGCGTTAAGGGAAAGTTAAAGGATGCTTCTCTGCAGCATAGCTCTAGGCTGACGTGGAAACTCCTCTAGAAGTGTTTTTAGAAGGAAGGGTATCTGTCACTTCGAGTGGTAATGCCACATGCTGATTGTTTGATGCCCTCTACTCCGTGTTTTCTGGAGGGCTTCGCCCAGCATGTGCTCCTGTACTGTCACTGTAGCTCACAGGAACTGGGAGGGCGGCCACAGGGCCTCCTACCCCTCATCTGCCTGCCATCTCCAGAGGACATCGGCTTTCAGCCCAGTTTCTCTTCAGGATGCTACTGGCTGGGGCTGCCTGTTAACTGAGGGTTCTGAGGATGAGGCTCCAGTTTTGTGTTTCTGGGCAAAATGCTTGAGTTATTAAATAGTTCATATAGATTTATATGATGTATGAAATTTGCTCATGAGAAATTTTTCATTATTTAAATTAGGTTAATTTTAAAATACCTACTTTCAAGGGTAGTTATTATATTTCAATAAATAAAAACAATAGGTGAATATTTCAAGCATGAGAGCTGTTAGGATGGTCCCATGCTTTTCCTGTTTAATTTCAAATCTTTCATAGGCTGTAGAGAGAACCACCTTTTCCTCTATATTATGGTACATTATGTTTGGACTACTATAATGTCAAGACTAAAAGTTTAAAAATGTACATACAAGGTTAATTTTTATATCTTGTTTGAAAGAGATTTGGGGCTATTGCCCCGGCTGTGTATGACTGAGGTTGAGAGACATAATGCTAGATTTATATCTCTCCTTCTGACACTTAGGTCCTTGTATGATCGATAGCATGCAGTAAGCAATATGAAGCACCAAGCCTTATGTCTATAAGAAAGAGGTTTAACATAGAAAGTTCTGAAAATACCAAATGTATAGAAGTGACAAAACTAGATTTATAAGGAAGTATACATTGTAAGAAAGGAACTCAACTCTACATTAAGAAACTGTCAGATCTCAGAAAACATTCATTTCTTTGGGGAGAAAGTTTAAGGGTTAAAATGTATTTTTTATTTAAAATGGTTAAATCCTATAATTTGGAAGCAATTTCTTTGAATCTAGGACACAGCAATTTGAAGGATTTTTATTTGAAAATTTGTATTTTTATGCCTTAATATTTGTTCTTTTAATAAATTGCTTTCTGAAATTTTGGGAATTGTTTTTTGAGATGATCTGTTAATGCTACACTATAAAAATCTATAGGAAACAGACTACAGTAGATGACAGGACATAAATGTCTTCAAAAAAGAAGTACAGATATCAACTCTGAAAAAAATGTTCAGCTTCAGTAGTGATAAGGAAAGCAAGCAAAAACAGGGATATTTTTATAAATCCACTTTACCTAAATTTATTCATTCTCTCTCTCTCTCTCTCTCTCTCTCTCTCTCTCTCTCTCTCTCTCTCTCTCGTGTGTGTGTGTGTGTGTGTGTGTAAAATCTGCTCTAATGCAATGAGAACACTTGTTTATGAAGATAATATGGTTGCCGGGCGTGGTGGCTCACGCCTTTAATCCTAGCAGTTGGGAGGCAGAGGCAAGTGGATCTTTGTGAGTTCAAGGCCAGCCTAGTCTACAGAGTGAGTTCCAGGACAGCTGGGGCTACAGGGAGACCCTGTCTCAAAAAGACCAAAAAAAAAATAAATACACGTGGGGCATGCCTTTAATCCTAGCACTCGGGAGGCAGAGGCAAGTGGATCTTTGTGAGTTCAAGGCCAGCCTAGTCTACAGAGTGAGTTCCAGGACAGCTGGGGCTACAGGGAGACCCTGTCTCAAAAAGACCAAAAAAAAAAAAAAAAAAAATATGGTTGATTCAGTCTTTGTGAAAAGAAGTTGAGCACTGTTTAAGAACTTTGAATAGTCAGTTCTCTTGATATTTTCCAAAGAGGTCTCAAAATACAGAATAAGGTTTCTGTGCAAACACACACACCTACACACACCTGCTTATTACAGCACTAAAGATGGAGGAAAACCAAATCTCAACACTGAAGTAGAACGCTTAGTGGACTATGATCCAGCTACTTTATGAAATTGTGTGCAGCCACTGAATTATGATGAAGAATTTATGAGATCAGAAAAATGTGTATGAGTATGAACAAGGGCATATATGCGAACTCCTGGCTGTGTGTATGAACAAGGGCATGTATGCGAACTCCTGGTTGTGTGTGAGTATGAACAACGGCATGTATGTGAACTCCTGGCTGTGTGTGAGTATGAACAAGGGAATGTATGCGAACTCCTGGCTGTGTGAAAACAAAATACAGGGCAGGACTGAATGTAGTGTGTCAACGGCACCAAGCTGAGTGCTGCTGTTGAAGTTGAGCTTCTGTGTGGTCACAGATTCCTTGGTCCAGCCTTGCCAGCCTTCCAGACAATTAGAAT
Organism: Rhizomys pruinosus; assembly: GCA_009823505.1. Lineage (NCBI taxonomy): Eukaryota > Metazoa > Chordata > Mammalia > Rodentia > Spalacidae > Rhizomys > Rhizomys pruinosus. Next base: position 414,282 of record VZQC01013305.1, read on the forward strand.
AAAGTTATCTGTCACCATGTAACAGTTCTGGGAGGGTGAAGAGATGGGGAGAGCCGCCCCCCCATATGGCCCTCAAGAACCCCACCATTTACTTCCATCTTTGGAAGGAAGGCCCACCAGCAGAATCCAAACAGCAGAATGAGAAAGGACAGCCTGGAGGGTTCTAGGCAGCTGGACTTGGCTCTGAGTATATTGCCAGAATTTAGTCACAGGGCCACACCAGTCTGCAGTTAGACTAGGAGATGTCCTAGCCTATGCCAGCCCACCACTCCAGTTCTATAGCAGGAACAAAGACATACTCTGGATTGCTTGGGGCAATGGACTATGGGAGACTTGAAAACACTGCACTTTTCTGTGTTTTCCTAATTTTTAAAAAGAGAAGCACACTAAAGATAATATAAAAAAACACGGTAATACCTTAATCAAAGGCATATATTAGAAAGTCTAGAGGCCAGTGAAGCCTCATGTCGTCGAAGCACCTCCTGCTGTAGGGCTTGGGATAGGGGTACTGCTTCACTGACACTCTCCCACCTGTGAGCTGTGGGGACCAAGATGAGTAGTCACAGAGGAACGGCAAGAGCTGTTTTCATAAGTGATGACGATTAGAGAGCCTGGGTATTTGCAGAGAGCCAGGACTTGACCATCATATTACCACAGTTGTCAACTTATTTTCCCTGGTTTATAGATTTAAAAAAATTAATGTGAGTCACACATTAAATACCTTGCCAAACGTAACCATCCTGGCAAAGAGGAAAGACTAGTATAATCCTCGAGTCAGGCATGGTGGTGTACACCTTTAATCCCAACACTCAGGAAACAGAGGCAGATGGATCTCTATGAATCTGAGAAGTTTCACTTAACAGATTCTCACTTGCTAGTCAGAGGTGAAGGTAATGTATCTAAGGGATCTGGTGTGCACACCTTCATAAAGTACTGGGGTTAATGTAGAAGCTACAACGGACACTGGGAAAAGAGACCCTCCGGAGGCAAACCACGTGGAACCTATTCAGAGGTTGATTTACTCAATGAAAGGAGTTATCCAGTGCAAGCCCCCCTTTAGTGACAGTGGGCTTACAGCCAAATTTCAAGCAGCATAGGCTGGCCTTAAGCTGAATTCAGATGTAAATAATTTAACAGTATTTCTCAAAATTGTTTTAGCAAATATTCTGCAATAAAAGTTTATGTACAGGCAAAAAAATTCCAAAATTATCCAGTAGGTGGTGCCAGGTGATTGTCTCTGAAAAGTCCTAATGTTGCTATTGTGGGTTTTTGTTGTTATTTGTTTTTGTCCCTAATCCTTGCCTTTAAACAACTAATGCATTTTACTTACCAAATGCCACTAAGTAGATCTGAGAATGAAAGAAAAAACTTTAAAGACATTAAGAATTTTAATTTTTTTTTAACTTTTTTGTTTTGTTTGAGACAGGGACTCCCTATTGTCCCAGCTGTCCTGGAACTCCCTATGGAGACCAGGCTAGCCTTGATCTCACAGAGATCCACCTGCCTTTATCTCCTGAGTACTGAGATTAAAGGTGTCCACCACCATGCCCAGTTCACAGTAAACTTTTTAAAATACATTTAAGAGGGGCTGGAGAGATGGCCTAGCGGTTAGGTGCGCCAACCGCTCTTACAGAGGACCCGGGTTCGATCCCCAGCACCCACATGGCGGCCGAGAACCATCTGAAACTCCAATTCCAGGAAAACTCCAGTTCCGGGGGAATCCGACACCCTCTTCTGACCTCTGCGGCATTGCATGACACGGGTGCACAGACTTGCATGCAGACAGTACATTCATACACATAAAGAAATAAATAAAATTAAAAAAAATACATTTAAGAATAAACGTGCCGGGCATGGTGGCACACGCCTTTAATTCTAGCACTTGGGAGGCAGAGGCAGGCAGATCTCTGTGAGTTCAAGGCCAGCCTGGTCTACATAGTGAGCTCCAGGCCAGCTAGGACTAAAGTGAGACCCTGTCTCAAAAAGACAAAAAACAAAGAATAAACGTGAGGCCCTGGGTTCAATCCTGAGTACCCACACAGAAAATAATGTTTAAAATGTGTCACAAGGGTGAGCAAGGTGGCTCAGTAAGCAAAGGCACTTACAGTATAACAATGCAAGCCTGGTGACCTGAGTTTGATTACTGAAATCTACGTCAAAGAGAAAACTGACCATCCACAGAGTTGTCTTCCCACCTCCACATATGTACTGTGGCACATGTGCCCATGCACACACATTATACACAGAATTTTTAAGATTTTAAAATTTGTGTGTATAAAAATATGTATGTGCTTTAAGGTGTCCTATCCACTGGAAAAGGAGTTACAGATGGTTGGTTGTGAGCCACCAGATATGGGTGCTGGGAACCAAACCTTGATCCTCTGCCTGAGCAACACTCTTTTTTAAAAATTTAAAACTTCTGACTGGACATGGCAGCACATTTCTTTAATCCCAGCACTCAGGGGCATAACCAGGCAGATCTCTATGAGATTGAGGCCAGCCTGGTCTACATAGCCATCTGGGACTACAGGAAGACACTGTTTCAACCCTCCCCCCCCCCAATTTTTTTAATTTGCCACAAATTGGGCTATTGACATATATGGGTTGTATCTGTGGCTGAATATCCAGATATTCAAAATGTAAAATAAATGTTAAAAGCATGTCCAAGAGGATCAAAGTACATATGGTGACCAGCTACACCTTATGTTCTTTGACTACTTGTTACATCATTTCAGGTGACTCCATTGTCTCCTTTTATTCTCCAAAACCTTGTCTCTGCATAAATGGTCAAATTCAAATTCTCTACTTATTTCTTGTGTGTGTGTGTGTGTGTGTGTGTGTGTGTGTGTGTGTTTGAGACAGGGTCTCCCTGTAGCTCTGGCTGTTCTGGAACTCACTCTGTAGACCAGGCTGGCCTTGAACTCACAGAGATCCACCTCCCTCTGCCTCCCAAATGCTAGGATAGAAGGCGTATGCAATCACATCCAGCCTAACTCCTTTTTTCTATAAATTGAGTATAGTTGTGCATCTTAGAGAGCTAGCAACACTGATTTCAATGGTACTGAAAATGACAAAAACAAAATACTTTTCTATAAATTGCTAATCTTTTTAAAAATAAAAGTGTGGACATGAGCATACTTGTATCCAAAGAATTATAAAGAAGAGAATGAGAGTGCACAGAGCTTAGATCAGGGATTTCCCAGGACCACCTGAAGCATCAGTAGGAGCCGGGCGCTTCAGCCAGGCAAATTGTTGGATAATTCTATCTCTGGGTTGCTGAATAATTGTTTCATTGGTTTGTTGGATAAGTAGATCATTGTCGTGTGTGGCTGTGGGGGCGGAGCCATCCTGCTAGCTGGTAGAAAAGGTGGGCCTGTTGCCACTGTGAGACTTGAGTGCACAGAACTTAGATCGGGGATTTCCCAGGACCACTTGAAGCACAGAGTACCCACCCCCCCCCCACCCCCCGCCAACTGGAATTGCTGAGGGAGTGTCCAAGAGGATTTTTTGGAGAACCTTCAGAACAGAAAGGGAAGAGTGAGTTAGACTTCCAATATATAAACAAAATTGAAAGCCTGAAACGTAGACAAGTCAACACTCCATAAACAAGGAAGAAAAAAAATGGTATCTGAAGGAAGCAAGCAAAGCAAGCCTTCAACACAGTGAAGAGGCATTTATGATTCGCATTGGAATACAGGCAAAAAGGGAAACCCACATGCCAGGGACACGATGAAGGGACAACATGGGGAAAAGTGCAGGATAATTTCACACCAAGGTCTACCAACCCTGTGGGAGATTCCTACAGTGGGATCCCCCTGGGGGTGACCCAGGACACAGATCTTAGAGGAACAATTACAGACATATTCAGAGAAATCAAAGAATATAAAGAACAAGTCAGAGAACTAAAGAAAAAATGAAAAACTCAAGAAGGACCTTGTATTAGTCACTTTTCTGTTGCTGTGATAAAGCACCATGACCAAGGAACTTATAAAAGGAAGAGTTTATTTGAGCTTATGATTGACGGTTCCAGGGAATTAGAGTCCATTGTGGCTGGAGGCATGGCGGCTGGAGATGGAGCAAGAAGCCAGGCTCACATCTCACAAAGAGCACAGGAAGCTAAGAGAGCAACAGTAGACCACGAGGCTTGTTAAAACTTACTAAGCCTGCCCCCAACAACGCACTTCCTCCAGCACAGCCACACCTTCTAAGACCCCCCAAACAGCACCACCAACTGGAGACAAATGTCTGAATACTTACAGCCTATGGGGGAACACTCATTCAAACCACCACAGACCTAGAGGGAGACAATGACAAACTCCAGAAAGAACTAGAGGGAGAAAANGGATTTTTTGGAGAACCTTCAGAACAGAAAGGGAAGAGTGAGTTAGACTTCCAATATATAAACAAAATTGAAAGCCTGAAACGTAGACAAGTCAACACTCCATAAACAAGGAAGAAAAAAAATGGTATCTGAAGGAAGCAAGCAAAGCAAGCCTTCAACACAGTGAAGAGGCATTTATGATTCGCATTGGAATACAGGCAAAAAGGGAAACCCACATGCCAGGGACACGATGAAGGGACAACATGGGGAAAAGTGCAGGATAATTTCACACCAAGGTCTACCAACCCTGTGGGAGATTCCTACAGTGGGATCCCCCTGGGGGTGACCCAGGACACAGATCTTAGAGGAACAATTACAGACATATTCAGAGAAATCAAAGAATATAAAGAACAAGTCAGAGAACTAAAGAAAAAATGAAAAACTCAAGAAGGACCTTGTATTAGTCACTTTTCTGTTGCTGTGATAAAGCACCATGACCAAGGAACTTATAAAAGGAAGAGTTTATTTGAGCTTATGATTGACGGTTCCAGGGAATTAGAGTCCATTGTGGCTGGAGGCATGGCGGCTGGAGATGGAGCAGGAAGCCAGGCTCACATCTCACAAAGAGCACAGGAAGCTAAGAGAGCAACAGTAGACCACAAGGCTTGTTAAAACTTACTAAGCCTGCCCCCAACAACGCACTTCCTCCAGCACAGCCACACATTCTAAGACCCCCCAAAACAGCACCACCAACTGGAGACAAATGTCTGAATACTTACAGCCTATGGGGGAACACTCATTCAAACCACCACAGACCTAGAGGGAGACAATGACAAACTCCAGAAAGAACTAGAGGGAGAAAATGGCAAACTTCTGAAGGAAGTGGAAATACTGAAAAAGGAAATCAACCAGCAAAGCAAGGAGCTACAGGAAGAAATTGAGAAGCTCCAAAAGGAAGTGGAAATACTAAAGAAATCACAGGATGAAATGAAAAAGGAAATAGAACACTCATCCAATCAAGAGGAAAGGAATAGAAAAAGTCTCAGAAGTAGAATGGAGGAAACAGAACAAAAAAATATCAGACCTGGAAGATGACACAGAACAACTAAACACCTCAAGTAAAGATTATGAAAAAATTTAAAATACACAGAAGTGGAACAACCAGGAAATGTGGGACACTATGTAAAGATCAAACCTCTGCCTCATAGGAATAGAGGAAGGAGAAGAATCCCAAGAAAATGGTATTGATGAAATCGTCAAAAGAATAATAGATGAAAACTTCCCCAAACTAAAAAAAGACAAACCCATATAAATATAAGAAGCACATAGAACTCCAAACAGACAAGATCAGAAAAGAAGCTCCCCATGCCATATCATAGTTAAAATGCTAGACACACAAAACAAAGACAAAATTCTGAAAGCCACAAGAGAAAAACAAGTTACATATAAGGGGAAACCCACCAGAATTACAATTGACTTTTCAGTGAAAACTATGAAAGCAAGAAGAACCTGGAGCAAAGCATTCCCAGTGTTAAAGGACTATAGATGCCAAGCCAGGTTACTATACCCAGCAAAAATGTCGATTATAATTGAAGGAGAGAGAAAAATCTTCCATGACATAAACAAGATGATAGAATACATGTCCAGAAAACCAACCCTTCAGAGAATACTTGAATCAATTCAAAGGACAGAAGAGAGGAGCAACTATCCTCAGGCACCTAGAAAAATTAAAAGCATAATGGCAAAAGTAGAAACTGAGACTTAAAATGCAAATGGATAATAAGGTGAAAGGAAGCAACACACATCTTTCAATTATAACCTTAAATATTAATGGACTAAACTCCCCAATCAAAAGACATAGACTGGAAGATTGGGTTAGGAAACAAAACCCATCTGTATGCTGTCTACCAGAAACCCATCTCACTCTCAAGGATAGGCACCAACTTAAGGTGAAGGGATGGAAAAAATATTCCAAGCAAATGGTACCAAAAGAAAGCAGGTGTTGCTATTTTAATATCAGACAAAATAGACTTCAAAGTAAAAGAAATCAGAAGAGACAAAGAAGGCCATTACATCTTTATCAAAGGAACAAGTGACCATAAAGATTTCACAATCATGAATATATATGCACCAAACTCTGCTGCACCAAACTTTATAAAGACAATTCTCCAGGTCCTCAAGGCACAGATTAATGCCAGCACACTCATAGTAGGGGACGTCAATACCCCATTGAGCCCTTTGGACAGATCAACCTGACAAAGAATAAACAGAGAGGAAAAAAAAAGCTGGGTGTGGTGGCACATGCCTTTAATCCTAGCACTCTGGAGGCAGAGGCAGGGGGATCTTTGTGAGTTCAAGGCCAGCCTGGTCTACAGAGTGAGTTCCAGGACAGCTGGGGCTACAGGGAGACCCTGTCTCGAAAAGCCA
>VZQC01013305.1:430926-444429 GCA_009823505.1 Rhizomys pruinosus
TATCTTCCAGGTCTGATATTCTTTGTTCTGCTTCCTCCATTCTGCTTCTGAGGCTTTTTCCATTCCTTTCCTCTTGATTGGATGAGTGTTTGATTTCCTTTTTCATTTCCTCTTCTGATTTCTTTAGTATTTCTACTTCTTTTTGGAGCTTCTCAATCTCTTCCTGTAGCTCTTTGCTTCACTGGTTGGTTTCCTTATCTTTTTCAGCATGGGATCTTTTCAGTGTTTCCAGTTCCTTCCAGAGTTTGTCATTCTCTCTCTCTAGGTCCTTCTTGAGTTCTTCATTCTCTTTTTTTAGTTCTTTGATTTGCTCTTTATAATGTTGTAGTTCTTTAAATATGTTCCCAATGGTGTTTCTGATATCTGTGTCCTGGGCCATCCCCATGGGGATCCCACTGTAGGAATCTTCCACAGGGTTGGTAGAGCTTGATGGGGGATTATCCTGCCCCTTTCCTGTGTTGTCTCTTCTTCGTGTTCCTGGCATGTGGGCTTCTCCTTGCCTGTATTCCAATGTAGGTCCTAAATGCCTCTTCACCGTGTTGAAGGCTTGCTTTGCTTGCCTCCTTCAGATGCCTTTGTAATCTAAGTTGGGGGGGGGCTCCAACTGTGGGCGGGCTCTTTAGCATGTGCCCGGGCACCTGCGCTTGCTTGAGCTGCTCTCAGGAGATCTCCTAAGGTACTTGTTAATGGCCCAATTCACCTCTTAATATCTGAAATCAGACAGAACTGACAAAAGTGGGTGTGGGCACTTGGGAGATGGAGACAGTATGAACAAGAGCTCATGATCATCCTTAGCGACACAGGGAGACCAGGATGGACTACAGGAGACTCAGTCTACTCTGCCTCAAAACAAAACAAAACATGAGACCCCCCGGACTCTAGATTGTACATGCTGGCTTTATGACAGACACAAACTCCCCTTGCTAAAAAGCCTTGACTCCTCACTTGGCCCACGAGGTCACTAAAAGCAAGATGGAAGTCTGGGATCTTGGCTTTCATTTTGCTTCTGTCTCCTTTGCTTTGGTCGCTGACTTACTTCTGAATGTAGACATGTTAATCACTCGAGATGTCTCCTTCGCATTCCCCTTGAACTCTAAATGCACAAAGATAAGAGTTACTGAGTCAGCTTACTGTCCACAGTATTTTTAATCTTTTTGAGATAGGGTCTCCCTGTAGCCCCAGCTGTCCTGGAACTCTCTATGTAGACCAGCCTGGCCTTGATCTCACAGAGATCTGACTGCCTCTGCCACCAAAGTGCTGGGACTGAAGGCATGCACCACCATACCAAGATACTGTCCACTTTTTACAATGCCCTATCCAAACCCCCTTAAGTTTTCCAGTCCTCTTAAAGTTCCTGTTACCTTGAATTCCAGGAACAGCAGAGCCTTGCAAAGACCACCCATGAACGACCATTACCCTCAATGTGAGGCTGCACCCTGAAGCGGAAATGCTCATTTCCTGGGAACCAAATTGCTCTCCAGTGATGGTTACAGTAACAACTTCTTTGACCACTTTGAAGAATTAGAACTAAGAAAATGGTCAACCAGACCACACCTTGACCAGGACTGCTTAATTATGTACATCTCTTACCCTGCCCACCCCAGATCTTTATTTAAACCCAAAGCTCATGTGAACACTTCAAAGATGAGCTTGGGGTCATTGGACCCTTTTATCTTTTTGTCGTCTCAAGAAGCATCAACTAAAATCTCTTTGCTTTCCACCAGTATGGGTCTCTACTTTGCATACTGGGATAGAAGCCTAGTTCTCCGAGACTCCCAGGGCTTAGGTTTTTGCTCTGAAACTCCAATTACAGCTACATGTATTCAACATTGTACTGGAGCTTGTAGTCAGGACACTCAGATAAGAAACATAAATCAAAGTTGTTGAAATAAGAATGGAGACATCAAAGTATCCATTTGCATATAATATTAACTTGAATATAGACTACAAAGGAAGTCACTAAAACTTATTAGAAAAATAATAATTTCTGATTTTGAAAGAGTTCAGATCAGTGCACAAGATCAATCATATTTCTATAGAAATAGAAATATGCAAAGAGAGGCTAGAGAGATGGCTTGACACTGGCTGCTCTTCCACAGGTCCTGGGTGTAGTTCCCAGCACCCACAACGTGGCTAACAACCATCCTTAACTCCAGTTCCAGGAGATCTGATGCCTATTTCTGGCCTCTGTGAGCACTGCACGTCATGGGTGCACTTACATGCAGGCAGGCAGGCAAAACACTCATATTAATTAATTAATTAATATCTAGATGCATATATAAATAGATTAACATTTCTAAAACTTTTAAAAAGAATAATCTAAAATATAAGAGTGCATTTATTTATAAGATGGGTGAAGTGGCACACACCTTTAATCCCAGCGCTCAAAGACAGATGGATGTCTGTGAGTTCAAGGCCAGCCTGGTCTATATATCGAGTTTCAGGCAGGGGTGTGGGGGAGTAATCCATTTATAGAGGCATCAGAAGAAAAATACAAGTCTTGAAGGCCTTCCAACTGCCCACTCTAAACCTGCTTACCTTGCCTGACCAGTTCCAGCAGGAATCACAACAGAGGCTCTTTCCCACAGATCCTCTCTCCACCTACTCATCTCACCTCTGAACTTCTCCCTATGGCCCTGCATGGTATGCAGATCCTGTCCCTCATTCCTAGGAGATTCTGAACACAAACAGAACTTCCTTCATGGTTATTCCAATTCTATGTGTCCCATCATACCTAATTTAAACCAACAAGATAGGTGCCAAAACCATCAAAATTGTAAGCAGAGAAAATAAAGCCAGCAGTTGACTCTGAAAAGATGAAATGATTGTCTAACTATAATTGTTGCTCTTTGAATGTGAAATGTCCCCCTATAGGCTCACATATTTGAACATTTAGTCAGCTGGTGGTGCTGTTTGGGAAGGTTGTGGGACTTTTAGGAGGTGGAGTATTGTTGGCATGACTCTTTGGAGGCGGCTCTTAAGGCTTTACAGCACGCCCCACTTCCCCTTCACTCTGTTTCCTGAGTGCACATGCAGTGTGACCACCCAGCTTTCTGCTCCCGGGGCTATGCCTTTCTCCTCTGTTGCCCTGCCTCCTTGCCATAATGACTGTACTATCCCTCTGGAGCTGTAAACCAAAATAAACCTTTCTCCCTTAGGTTTCTTTGGTCAGGGTATTTTATCCCTGACCAAATATAACTAATACAATGACTAAGAATATTTGCAGGTCATGGTGGTGCAATCCTTTAATCCCAGCATTCGGGAGGCAGAGGCAGGCAGATCTCTGTGAGTTCAAGGCCACCCTCGTCTACATAGTGAGCTTCAGACCATCTGGGACTAAAGGGAGACCCTGTCTCAAAAAGACAAAAAAAAAAAAGAGAGCACACAAGTCATTAATGTCAGTAATAAAGTAGGAGCTATCACTACAGACCCTATAAACATTAAAGATAGGAAAGTGATGCTATTTTCTGCCCATAAGTTCAACAAGTGAAATAAAAACTTACTGCAAACAAAAATTTATTATAACTAAGATGCAACAGTTTAACATAAGATGAAATAAAATATCAGATTACAAACATTTATTTAATCAGAGATCATTTTAAATTTACAGAAAAACTGAAAAATTAGCATATAGAGTTCCCTTAACATTTTATCCAGTTTCCCCCTTTGTTTATTTTTTATTCAAAACTTCAGTTGGAGATGGGGGTGGTAACATGTGCCTCCAATCCTAATTTTTCAAGAAGCTAAGAGAGTCACTGAGCCTAGGAGTTTGAAGCCTGCCTGGGCAGCACAGGGGTACTCCATGCCAAAAACGAGACAAAGCAAAGCCTCCAGATTGATGCTTGGAAACACACTAAAACACTCTAAATGTTAGTTTTCCAATTTGTGAAATGGGAATAATGGAACCTCACCCACTGGGTTGTCTTGAGAGCTAAATGAGAACACATGCAAAGTTCCTAGCAGAAGGATTGGCTTGTGACAAGTGCCCAAGTAATGTTGGTTCCCTCTTTATACTGTCTTTGCTTGAAGGACCATTAGTCAGAGTAAGCGACACCTGCTTCATGTCAAACATCATGTCACGCTCCTTATAACTCTGTAACTCTGATAAATGCTTTTATTCTCATTATATAAATGATGAAAGAGAGGCTTGCAAAGCGTTGGAGGGTTTGTAAGTCCCCACTGGCAGTTGTAGGGGATGTTGTAGGTTTGGCCTAGATGTGTCTGACCTCAAGAGCTACATTCACCCACTGAGCCCAGCACTCTGCCCTTCCACGGACATTTGTTCTTCATGTGAAACAGCATTTGTGGATTTTCTGTCTCCTCTTGGTAAGCATTAACTGATGTTTGGTCTTTAATTAATGATACAAGGATGTCTGGTTGTCTACAGGCTTTGGTCTTAAGATGGGAAATGGTCTTCATGGGGTGAAGACAGCTCTGTCTGTCCTGATGTCACGCACAGGCAGACAGTATCTTCAATGTTCTGTGCAGGACTGAATGGCCTGTTGGCCCAAGTTCCGGATATAACTTGTGAGTGTAATGTAGTGCCTGGCACAGGGCCAGGCCTGGAGTTGGCATCTGATACATATTTGTGTAATGAATGAAGTGGATGAAGTCATGGCTTTCCTGCGGCGTGATCCCCCTCCTCCCGCTGTTGTCCTGGGTCAGGCTAACATGCCCAGCTTTGCTCCTGAGACCCTTTGAGGAGTTTCTTAGAGGCTGATGACATTTCTAGCCACAGACAGTTATGGAACTGTGAATGGGTCATTGATGGATGGATAAGAAGTCCAGGAATCCTCACAGGGAGGCAGTGTGCTATGTAGGGCTCCGAGGAGCCCCAACGAGTCCATGGGACAGAACTGAAGTTTTAGATTGGATGCTGCCCCTAGCCAGGTCTTCAACACAGATTTCTACAACAAATCTTCCCCTCTTTGCCAGAGTGATGAAGTTTATAATCCTGCAATCCCATCTAGACTACACGGTTAAGAGCCTATCTTAAAAAAACAAAACCAAACAAAAACAAGATAAGCCAGATATGGTGGCACTCGAGCTTAATCCCAGCACTCGGGAGGCAAAGGCAGGCAGATCTCTGTGATATCAAGACCAACTTAGTCTATGTAGGGAGTTCCAGAGCGGCTGGGGTTACAGGGAGACCTCAAAAATTAAATTAAATTAAAATATATTGCCTGCATGTATATTAAGTTCACCCATGTTGTACAATGACCATGGAGGCCAGAAGAGGGCATCAGATGCCTTGGAACTGGAGCTATAGACCATGGTTAGACACCATGTGAGGGCTGGGAACTGAACCTGGGTCCTCTACAAGAGCAGCCAGTGCTCTGAAGGGCTAAGCCATCTCTCCAGCCTCTCAGGGAAAAAAAAAAATTTTTTAAGCAAAAATTCCTGTTTCATTTTAGAAACATCAGAAAATCAAACCAGCAACAAAAACAACAAACCACACCCAGAAGCACCTGTGTTTCAAATTCCTAAAATCCTGTGGTTCAGTGTGAGAAGCATGGGCCCCTTAAAAATGAAGAGGGGCTTAAGCCACGGACATCCTGTCCTGGAAGCGCCTCTGAGAGGGGATCTGAGGCCCGGGTCTGTGTATCTTGGGCTCAGCACCCAACCCTGCAGCATCACTTCCTTGCCTCATTTCTGTGAACAAACACCGGCAAGAAGCAGCAGAAGGGAGGGCTTGTTCAAAGTGGGTTTTCCTTCCTCCAGGAAACCTCTCTGGAAACTCCCTCACAGACTTGCCTAGAGGTGTGTCTCCTAGGTGACTCCAAATTCCATCAAGTTGACAATGGAGATTAACCATTATACCTCACTCTGACCTCTTCCCCTGTGAAACTGAGTCTGTTCTAGCTTTATGACTCAGAGGAAAGGGTAAAAGAAAAGAGGGCTTGCTCACATCTGCCCGGTGTTTGCTGTCCAGCATGCAACCAGAACGGGCTAAGAGCTCTTGGTTTTCCAGAGGAGGTTGCCATGTAAATATGGGGTGGGCTAAAACTCAAAATAAACAGGCACTCCCACCAGAATGAAGCCTTTCATTCACAGGAGGCAAGCATAGCCAGGAAGGGGGTGCTGGCTCTCTTCAGCAGCAGACACACTGGAGACTGTCACAGAAAACCGCCATCTCCATGAGCTGCCCCGGTTTGGCTGCTGCCCCTTCCTCTCCACCTGGACACCGACAGGCAATGTTCTGACTGGATCTTTCTTCAAAACAGATAGATGTTCAAAGCACAAAGCCGTGGACCTTTCTCTCTGCTGTGAACAGGGAGCTGGAGGGAATAGCTCAGTGGGATTTGCTGGCTAGTCAATGGCTGGGTGGCCAGCCTGCCCCATGCCCCATGCTTTCCAGGGAACTGGCTATGGTCATATGACCGACCCTCAGTGTGGTAGCATTAGGAGGTGTGGTTTTAGGGGAGGAGACTGAATGGGATTACTATACTGTTCTTACAAAAGAGACTTCTAGAACTCACCTGCCTATTCCCCTAATGAGGATGAAGCAAAAAGGAAACAGATTTGACCAGACACACTGCCAGTACCTTGATCTTGAATGTCTACCCTCTAGAAACAGGAGGAATGCATTTCTATTATTTATAAGCTGACTGTTCTATTATTTATAAGCTGACTGGTCTATGGCATTTTGTTATAGCAGTCCAAATGGGCCAAGGGAGGACCCTAGCTTGCCTTTCCTGCTTCCACTGGAAAGCAGCTTGGGGTCTGAGGCTGTGGCCTTCTGAACTCCATCCCTTATGACCAGAGTGAGCTCCAAGCGAGTGGTGGAGCAGGGAAAACCATATCCAGGCCTTCGTAAGACCTGGTTGTTTGTTTCCCCTAACATCTGCAGTGAAGCCTTCGCTGAGAACTAACATTTTCCAGGGAGTAGAGATTTGCGACATCTGGTTCACCAGTGGCCTGGGTGCAGGGACTTGAACTGTGCATGCCCATCTATCCTGTTGTCTGACTAGACCTTAGGAGGTTGTGTTACCAGCCTTCACCTCAAACTATGCTTCTTCTTCCCTGTGAGAAATAGTTTTCAATCAGGAGAAAGGTTGTAGATTCTTAGTCACTGGGCATGTGTGTTCTTAAAACCTTCATAGCACTAATTTTTTTAAAATCACCAATCATCCAATGGGTGACTTAGTCTATAATTTTACCACTTCCTAATCTTTAGTAAGCAAATATGGATACCAGGGAGATGGATATGCTTGTTGATTTTTACACCAAGAATTAACCTTGTTTTGTCTTGTTTTGTTTTGGTCTTTTTGAGACAGGGTCTCCCTGTAACCCCAGCTGTCCTGGAACTCACTCTGTAGACCACGCTGGCCTTGAACTCCCAGAGATCTGCCTGGCTCTGCCTCCCGAGTGCTGGGATTAAAGGTGTGCACCACCATGCCTGGCAGAATTAAATCTTGACTGAATCTCTGAGACTGAAGGAGGAGCATCTTCAACCTTTTTCCAACTTGATTGATATTTTGATTTTATAATCCTCAAAAGAAATATGTAGTGCCAAGCCAGGCATGGTGGCACAGGCCTTTAATCCCAGCACTCACGAGGTAGAGCAGGTGGGCCTCTGTGAGTTCAAGGCCAGCCTGGTCTACATAGTGAGCTCCAGGCCAACTTAGACTAAAGGGAGACCCTATCTCAAAAAGACAAAAAAAAAAAAAAAAAGTACGTGCTAACATGCAAAATACATTAATAGGCAATTCAGAAATGGTTTAAATCCTAAACCCAAATACAAAATTAATTTGATGATTTATTTTATTTATGGTCTTTTTTTTTTTTTTTTTTGTATGCGTATCGAAGTAACTGTCTGCATGCAGGTCTGTGCACCCGTGTCGTGCAATGCCGCGGAGGTCAGAAGAGGGTCTCGGATTCCCCTGGAACTGGAGCTCTCCTGGAATTGGAGTTACAGACGGTTCTTAGCCGCCATGTGGGTGCTGGGGATCGAACCCGGGTCCTCTGCAAGAGCGTCGGTGCTCCTAACCGCGTCGGTGCTCCTAACCGCTAGGCTATCTCTCCAGCCCCTATTTTATGGTCTTTTTGAGACAAGGTCTCCCTTTAGTCTCAGCTTGAAACTCAAGCTATCTTTATTTTTTTTAATTTTTTTTTATTAATTTTATTTATTTCTGTATGTGTATGAATGTACTGTCTGCATGCAAATTTGTGCGCCCGTGTCGTGCAATGCCGCGGAGGTCAGAAGAGGGTGTCGGGTTCCCCTGGAACTGGAGTTCTCCTGGAATTGGAGCTTCAGACGGTTCTCGGCTGCCATGTGGGTGCTGGGGATCGAACCCGGTTCCTCTGTAAGAGCGGTCGGCGCTCTTAACCTAGGTCATCTCTCCAGCCCAACTCAAGCTATCTTTAATTTTTAAACTTTTATTTGTGTGTGCCTGTGAAGACTAGGAGCCCATGTCTTTTATCTTTCTAGATTGCTCTCCACTGTAGCTCAATGATTGGCTAGGCTGGCTGCCCAGCAAGCCCTTGAGATCCTCCTGCCTATGCCCCGCCCCCACCCCAGCTCAGGCGTTGCAGACCCAGGCCACCACGGAGTGGCTTTTCCTGGACACCCAAAACTCAGGTCCTCACGCTTGGGCAACATACCCTTAAACAATTCTAAAATCAAACCTTCTGACTCAATAAGTCATACTAATTGTATACGTGCTGAGAAATAAAGAAAAATATTAAAAGTCTTCGCTTCTTGTAATCAAATCATCATGTGTCTGTAAGTGCAGAAAACTTTGTGTGTGCAGTAAAGAGTACTTCAGTTCATAACAGAGCCTGGTGTCTGAAGCAGGTTCACCTGCCCTGGGCTCATCGAAGTGTGGCAGCACCAGCGGCGGCTACCAGAACTACCTCAGGTACCATAATCTTGATTTTCAATTAATTTGTGGACGTGTGCTTTTACTCCACCCCGTATCTGACCCACAATTTTGTCTTCTAACCTGGGCCACACCAGCCCTGTTCTCTGCCTGTCCTGGAGGAAGGTGCCCTTGTGTGGGCTTTGAGATAGGATAGACCTAGGTTTGGTTCCTCCATCGGCGACCGCGAGCAGGGGAGCAGCCAGGGTGGGCACCCGCTGCTCTTCCCCGCGAGGTCGCGGAGGATGCCCGCGCTGTAGTCGGCGTCGTGCCCGGCGTCCTCCGGGAGCCGCGGCTTGGGCGCGCTCCCAGGCGCATTCCTAACCCTGCAGCCCCTCCTCCCTCGGCCTTGGCCAAGGGCTGGCGCCTCCTCGGCGTCTCTGCCCGACTGCAGCGCGCGGACGGCTGCGGACGCTGGTGGGCGCGGGAGCTCCGGGGACCCCGGGCGCCGCGCGGCTGGACCACAGAGCGCGCTGGGCTGCGCGCGGGGCCGGGCGCTGCGCATCGCCGGGAGCAGCCGGGCAGGCGAGGCGCACAGTGACCTCCGGGTCCCGGCCGCCGGGCTGCGATCCTCAAGATGGGGCCCTGCGCTCCGCGCGCGCTCCTCCTCCTGCTGCTCCTCGCCGGCCCGTGCGCGCGGGCTTCCCAGGTCAGTGTTCCCGCAGCCTCTCTCTCTGTCCGGCTTGCAGAGGAGGCATCTCCGAGGCCGGGGCTTGCCACGTTCCACTTGGGTGCTGGGGCTGAGAGCGGAATCTCGGGCTGGGGTTTAGTTTTCAGAGAAAGGAACGTGGTCCCTGTCTGCCACCGCCTTGCAGTTAGTTTCTGCTGTGAAGGACGGCGTGGGAATCGCCGGGAGGACAAAGCGGTCCTGGGATTTCTGAGACACTGGACTTCTGTGGGTCTGCGGGAGAACACCTGGCCACCCGGTTAAGCTAGAGAATGTCTCTGTTCGCCAAACCCCCAGCACTTACTTTTCTAACTGAATATTCTTCCCCCGCCCACACGTTAACCATCCACAGAAGTTTTCAGGATTTTGTTCCATTTCCAGGAAGACGTGGTCCGGAGGATTTTAAGTGGGTCGCATCCCGCATTCCGAGCTCCTGAGGGCCAAGTCGGGACTATGCGGCCTTGCACACATATACAGGCAGTAGGGTGTTGACTGACTCTCTCTCTCTCTCTCTCCCTCTCTCCCTCCCCTTTCCCTCCCTCTCTTTGTCACATGTGTCAGAGTCCCACTGCATTTATTTACTTAATCAATTCAATTTTTACCTTAGCCTTTAGGAATTGATTTTTTAATTAAGAATGTAGAAAAATCCCATTTAATGAACATGGAATTGCCAAGTTCAGAGCCATCATCCATCAGACTAGTTCTGGCAGCCTGAGCCTCCTTACCTCTGTAAGGAACCTGGCAGGGGGCAAGCCAGCCAGCCACTCCAGCCCACACCTGCAAGAACAGCAGCCGGATGTGGAGGGAAGCTGGGCAAAGCTGAGGGTCAGCATCCCTGCTGAGGGTCAGCATCCCTGCTGAGGTCAGCATCCCTGCGGAGGTCAGCGTCCCCCTGATCAGGGTTAGCGTCCCTGCTGAGGGTCAGTGTCCCTGCTGAGGGTCAGCGTCCCTGCTGAGGTCAGTAACCCTGCTGAGGTCAGCATCCCTGCTGAGGTCAGCGTCCCTGCTGAGGTCAGCGTCCCTGCTGTGGAACAACGTCCCTGCTGAGGGTCAGCATCCCTGCTGAGGGTCAGCGTCCCTGCTGAGGTCAGCGTCACTGCTGAGGTCAGCGTCACTGCTGAGGGACAGCGTCCCTGCTGAGGTCAGCGTCCCTGCTGAGGGTCAGCATCCCTGCTGAGGTCAGCGTACCTGCTGAGGGTCAGCATCCCTGCTGAGGGTCAGCGTCCCTGCTGAGGGTCAGCGTCCCTGCTGAGGTCAGCGTCCCTGCTGGGGTCAGCATCCCTGCTGAGGGTCAGCGTCCCTGCTGAGGGTCAGCGTCCCTGCTGAGGTCAGCGACCCTGCTGAGGGTCAGCGTCCCTGCTGAGGGTCAGCGTCCCTGCTGAGGTCAGCGTCCCTGCAGAGGTCAGCGTCCCTGCTGAGGTCAGCGACCCTGCTGAGGGTCAGCGTCCCTGCAGAGGTCAGCGTCCCTGCTGAGGGTCAGCGTCCCTGCTGAGGTCAGCGTACCTGCTGAGGTCAGTATCCCTGCTGAGGTCAGCATCCCTGCTAGTCAGTCGTCTTTTAGGTGCTTACATCTTAGAGTAACCATGTGAGGTGGCTATGTGGTTATTTCCCCCTTTTACAAGTGAGAGGATGGAGAGAGAGGCTGTGACTTAATCAGGTCACACAGTCAGAAGTGGTAGAGATTCAGCCTCTGGCTGAGCCCTTGCCTTCTGATTGTTGTCCACACTCCCTGCTCTGAGGCTAACTTCCTGGACACAGGCAAGCTTGTCCTGGGTCACCAAGATGCTCCCTGTGGTGTAACAAGAGTTTCCAGGCCCAGAGGATTTGTTTAGAGCAGACCTGGTGATGTTAGTGTAAAAGGTGTGAGTAGGCGTCACAGGAAGCCACTCAGTGGCCAAATGGCAGCGGCCCAGTCTGGGCTGCAGAGAACCACCCACAAGAGCAGTGGGCTCTCTCTAGGTTTGCAGATTACAAAAACAAACCAACCTTCATCCCAAGCTGAAGCCCAGAAGCACAGAAGATACACCCCCAAACTGGCTTCTCTGCCCTGGCTGAGGACTTGAGAGATGTGGGAGACCAGCCATCTCGTGATCTAAGCAGACCCTCTGGAATGAAGCGGGCGCCGGCCATGGGAGGTGCTGGGGAGACAGTGAGAGCGGGGTAACTGGTGCATCTTCTGCAGAGGCAGCAGTGAGCTTGCCCCAGCTTGTGTGTGTTCCTGAGAGGATGGGACACAGTCCTGTCTGGCCCTGTCCAGGCTTCCTCAACCTCACCTCTACTATGTCTTCTCTACCTGCAAAACACCTGTTGCAGCTGAAATCAAAGGAAACAAAAAGGACCAGCCATAGACATTCATTTCAAAGTTCTAGTGAAAGCAGGTGATTGGGACTTCCCAGCCCTTCCAGCCCCGGCTGGGCAAGCCCGGGGGGCAAACCGCAGGAACGCATGCTAGAACCAGCGTTACTTCCGTCCTTCTTACCTGCAGATCTCTGCTCCCATAAGCACCTCTTTGCATAGGCTTTCCAGACCACTGCTCTCCATGAATCCCCTCCCTGTATCTCTTTTCCTATTATGGTCTCCTGAAGGGCAGTAACCCCAGCACTTGGGAGGCAGAAGCACTCTGTGAGTTCAAGGAAAGCCTGGTCTACAGAGTGAGCTCCAGGCCAGCTGGGACTAAAGGGAGACCCTGTCTCAAACAAACAAACAAACAAACAAACAAATCGGATGGCCATTTGCCAGTGCTAGGCAGTCTCTGGGCAGATCTCGGCTCTGGGCAGATCTCGGCTACACACCACATGATCTGAGGGGCTTCTAGAAGTCCTGATGTCAACCTCACTCCAGAGGCTCTGATTTGGTTGGTCCATGCATGGCTCAGGCAAGGATCCCTAATGGTTCTAACAGAAAGGATGCTTGAGACCCAGGGCAATCCCATCCTTCAGGAAGGCTGGGGTCAGAGGAATTCACAGCAGACTCAGGAGGGAACTCCCGAGGACATCGTTGCCTGGAGCGCACCTGACACTGGGTCCTAGGGCTCTTGCACCCAACAGTGAGACCTGCTGGCAAATGCTAAAAAGGACCTTGAGCCACAGATCATCTCTTTTCATGAAGGGCATAGGATGGGGTGGGATGGGAAAGGGGTTCATCAGCAAAGGCCCAAGGGAGCTCTTCTGATGAGCCCTGTCCAGAACGTGCTGACCTTGTCTTATGGGACATCTCAGAGTAGCATTATTGGTGTGTTTCTGTGTGGGTGTGTCAGTATGTCTGTATTACTGTAAACACATGTGTCTGTGTGACTTCACAATTGCACTATATGTGGTGCAGGTGTCTGTGTGTATAAGTGCACTATATTAACTGCATGTATATGTGAGTGCATGGTTTTGCATGATAGTGAGTGGACAGACTCGTCTGGAGCCGTGGTCCTGGGGGTCTAGGCAGATTCATCTGGAGCCGTGGTCCTGGGTGTCTGTGCAGACTCGTCTGGACTCGTGGTCCTGGGTGTCTGGGAAGACTCGTCTGGAGCCGTGGTCCTGGGTGTCTGGGCAGATTCATTTGGAGCCGTGGTCCTGGGTGTCTGGGAAGACTCATCTGGAGCCGTGGTCCTGGGGGTCTGGGCAGATCCATCTGGAGCTGTGGTCCTGGGGGTCAGGGCAGACTCATCTGGTGCCGTGGTCCTGGAGGTCTGGGAAGACTCGTCTGGAGCCGTGGTCCTGGGGGTCTGGGCAGACTCATCTGGAGCCGTGGTCCTGGGGGTCTGGGCAGACTCATCTGGAGCCGTGGTCCTGGGGGTCAGGGCAGACTCGTCTGGAGCCGTGGTCCTGGGGGTCTGGGCAGACTCATCTGGAGCCGTGGTCCTGGGGGTCAGGGCAG
The DNA here is from genome assembly GCA_009823505.1 of Rhizomys pruinosus. NCBI lineage: Eukaryota > Metazoa > Chordata > Mammalia > Rodentia > Spalacidae > Rhizomys > Rhizomys pruinosus. Next base: position 444,322 of record VZQC01013305.1, read on the forward strand.
ACTCGTCTGGAGCCGTGGTCCTGGAGGTCTGGGCAGACTCATCTGGTGCCGTGGTCCTGGGGGTCAGGGCAGACTCATCTGGAGCCATGGTCCTGGAGGCCTGGGCAG
>VZQC01013305.1:446472-460968 GCA_009823505.1 Rhizomys pruinosus
TCTGTTTTGTCTGCACTTAAATAAAGCCTAATAGTTGTAGTATACATGTCCATAGTGTGTTCTATACATGGTAAAAGTGTGTTCTACACATGGTAACCATTATGCAGCCAGGATGCCAAGCAGTCTACGTATCCCAAACGTCACATGATGCACCATAAACAGGAAGAGGACATAGCCTTTCTGTTGGCCTCTTTAACCTAGCACAGTGCAGCTGAGAGTCATGTTCTAAGTGCCTTTGTATCGCCCATGATTACCAAGTTCATCCACTGAACATCTATGCTGTCACTCCTGGCGTTTAGCCACCACCAGGTGATCTAAAAATACCTGTGAGGCCAGAGAGGTGGCCCAGCAAGGAAAAGGACTTGCCAAGCCTCATAATCTGAGTTCCATCCCTGGAACACACATAAAAAGTTAGATAACCTCCACACGTGTGGTGGCCTACGTTTCTATACACACAAATAAATAACCATAAAAACATCTGGGGCTGGAGAGGTGGCTCAGCAGTTAAGAGCACTGACTTCTCTTGCAGAGGACCCAGGTTCCGTTCCCAGCACCCACGTGGTGGCTAGCAACCATCTGTAACTCCAGTTCTGGGGATCTGTCGCCCTCTTCTGATCTCCGCATGGTGCGCTTACATATGTACAGGCAAAACACCCATACACATAATATAAAAATAAATTAATCAGGGACTGGAGAAATGGCTCAGCAGTTAAGAGCACTGACTGAGAACTTGCAGAGAACCCACATTCAATTCCCAGCACCCACATGGCAGCTAAGGGTCCATAACTCCAGTTCCAGAGGATCCAGTGCCCTCTTCTGACCTCCTTGGGCATTGCATGACATAGGTACACTTAACACACATGCAGGCAATATACTCATACACATAAAATATAAGTAAAATATTTAAAAAATTTTAAATTATAAAAATATTTAATCTGCATCCAGATTTTTTTATTAATTTTATTTCTGTATGTGTATGAATGTACTGTCTGCATGCAGGTCTGTGCACCCGTGTCGTGCAATGCCGTGGAGGTCAGAAGAGGGTGTCGGATTCCCCTGGAACTGGAGTTCTCCTGGAATTGGAGTTTCAGACGGTTCTCGGCTGCCATGTGGGTGCTGGGGACCGAACCTGGGTCCTCTGTAAGAGCGGTCGGCACTCTTAACCACTAGGCCATCTCTCCAGCCCCCTGCATACAGATTTTTATGTTAATGTGACTTTTCATTTCTCCTGGATGAATGAATACGTAGGAGTGGAATTGCTGGATCAAATGGAAAAACGGGTGTCTAACATTGAAAGAAACTTCCAAACTATTTCATAGTTTGATGTCTCTCACCAGCTAGGAAAGACCCAGCTGCTCCACTTCCTTGCCAGTTCTTAACATAATCCAATCCCACCCCACTTCCTGACCCCCAAAATCATCCAAAATCATAGGTAAATAGGGGGATCTCCTTCCAGTTTAAATTTCTGTTTCCCTAATGACTAATAATGTGGGTGTTTGTGTACTAATCACTGTATACATAGTTGATTGGGTGAAGTGTCCTTTGAAGGTATCATCCTTTTGTTTTGTTTGTTGAGATGGGAGTCACCATGCTGGTCTCCAATTTGTAGGCTCAAGTGATTCTCTAGCTTCAGCCTCCCCAGTACCTGGGACTACAGTCATGTGCTACCTTGCCTGGGTTGTCCATTTTTGAAATGGATTGTTTCGGGGGGGGGTAGTCTTTTTGAGACAGCTGTAGCCCCAGCTGTTCTGGAACTTGCTGTGTAGGCCAGGCTGGCCTTGAACTCACAGAGATCCCCCTGCTTCTGCCTCCCAAGTGCTGGGATTAAAGCACGCACCACCATGCCCAGCTGGAGCGTTCCTTTACAGATTATAAATACAAATGAGTTAAAAATCCTTTCTCAATTTGTAGCACCTTTTAAAAGTGTCTTTTTCTGTTTTGTTTTTTAAATGGGGTCTATCTTTGAACTTGCTATGTAGCTAAGGCTGGCCTCGAACTCCTAATCCTCCTATCTCCACCTCCCAAGTGTTCTGATTATAGGTGTGTGCCACTGCACTCAGCTCAATGGTGTATCTATTTGGGGGGATTTTGAGTCAGGGTCTCACTATGTAACCTCGGTTGGCTTGGAATTCATTATGTAGGTGGGGCTGGCCTGAAACTCATTATATAGACCAGGCTGGCCTGGAACTCAGAGATCCATCTGCCTCTGCCTCCTGAGTGCTGGGATTAAAGGCATGCACCACCACACCCAACCTCCAACAACATCCTTTGTAGAGCAAAGATTTTAAGGTTTAATAAAGTCCTGCCGGGCATGGTGGCGCACGCCTTTAATCCTAGCACTAGGGAGGCAGAGGCAGGCGGATCTTTGTGAGTTCAAGGCCAGCCTTGTCTACAGAGTGAGTTCCAGGATAGCTGGGGCTGCAGGGAGACTCTGTCTCGAAAAGACCAAAAAAAAAAAAAAAGTCCTATTAATTTATTATTTTTATTGGTCAAGATTTTAGTAATCAAATTTTAGAACTCTTGGCCTAACTCCAAGCAAATACATTTCTTTCCATTTTCTTCTAAAATGTTCTTAGCTTTGCACATTTACTAAGATCCATTTTATGCTTTTTTTAAAGGTATGAGGTTTATGTGGAAGATCATGATTTTACACAGATATCCAGTTGTTCCAATAGCATTTGTGGGAAGACTGCTAAATTACCCTTGCATCACCATAGTACCTCTCAAAACCAAGCCTCCTAAGAGTTTGGGGGATATTTTGGCATCAGCACCTGATCTTTTCAAAATTTATTCATACCATTTCTTGTGCACATGTACACATGTGTGGAGGCCCAGGGGCAACATGCAGGAGTCAGTTCTCTCTTTCCACCTTGCAGGTTCCAAGGATCAAACTCGGGTTTGAACAAGTGTTTTTACCTCCTGAGCCATCTCTCTAGCCCAGTATGCTATCTTTTTTATTTTATTTTAATTTTTGTCTTTTCTAGCCAGGGTCTCCCTGTAGCCCCAGCTGTCCTGGAATTCGCTCTGTAGACCAGGCTGGCCTTGAACTCACAAAGATCCACCTGCCTCTGCCTCCCGAGTGCTAGGATTAAAGGCGTGCGCCACCACACCCGGCTCCCAGTAAGCTATCTTAAATACTATTAATTTATTAATGAAGAAAACAAACCTTCCATCTTTATTAGTTCTTCTCAAAATCATTTTGGCTATTCTAGTTTCTCTGTCTTTTCACTAAAATTTTAGGGTAAGCTTGCTTTCATATACAAAAAATTCCTATTGGAAATTTGATTGGCATTGCATTACATCTATAGATCACTTATAGAACTGACATCTTAAAGATATTGGGCTCTGGGGGCTGGAGAGACAGCTCAGCGGTTAACAGTGCTGACTGCTCTTGCAGAGGACCTGAGTTTGATTCCCAGCACCCGCACGGCAGCTAAGAACCATCTTTAAGCTGGTCATGGGTGGTGCATGCTTTCAATCCTAGCACTTGGGAGGCAGAGGCAGGGAGATCTCTGGGGGTGCAAGGCCAGCCTGGTCTGCAGAGTGAGTTCCAGGCCAGCTGGAGCTATGGGGAGACCCTGTCTCAAAAAAGACAAAAAAAGAAAAAGATATTGAGTCTTTCAACCTCTGGATACAATATGTGTTTCCATTTGCTTGGATTTTTTTTTCTGCAACAGGGTTTCCCTCTAGCCTCAGCTAGCCTGGAACTTGCTATGTAGACCAGGCTGGCCTCAGTTTCACAGAGATCTGCCTGCCTCTGCCACCCAAGTGCTGAGATTAAAGGTAAATACCACCATATTGGGCTAAAGTTTATGTGTTTGTTTGTTTGTTTGTATGTGTATGAGTGTTTTGCCTCCATGTATGTAAGTGCTCCCACACATATAAGCATACATGTATGTAAGTGCACACACGTGCCCATACACGTATAAGCATACATGTATGTAAGTGCACACATATGTGCCCACACACATATAAGCATTCATGCACACCACAAGAATACATATGCAAAAACATTCAAATGGTGTATTTCTAGTATAATTTCTAGTATATAGATATGCAATGAATTTTGTGTAGACTTTGTATTTTGTGTGTGGAACTCATTTATTGTAAATATTCTGTTTTAGTGGTTTTTCCATTCCTTTCACTGTCCTCTGTATGACATTTATTTATAGAATATCCAGTGCTAGCTCGAAGAAGGGATACCCTGTCCTGCTCCGGAAAGTGTCCCACTGTCCAGCATTGAGTAGGTGCCGGCTGTAGGTTTCCATGTTGTGGGTGGAGGGCAACTCGCCTCACCCCAGTGTGTCAGACTACTTCCCAGGAGCAAATGCAGAAATCTGTCACTTTTTTGCCTCATCTGATCCAATGCTGTAGTTTTTCTTTACTCTCTTGAAGACCCTCGGTGGAATTGGTGTCAGTTCATGAAATGTGTGATAGTATTTGCTGATGAAATTCTGAAGGCCTGGAGATTCTTCTTCAAGGTCACATCTACAAACTCAATTTCCTAAGAGACATGACCATTCAGGCTCAGTGATCCTCTCCCTTTCTGCAGTTTCCCGACTTTTTGGATAATTGAGCACGGCGGTGGCACAGGCCTGTAATCTCAGCACTTAGGAGGCTGAGGCAGGTGGATATTCAGTTGAAGTCCAGTCTGGGCTCCACAGCAAGACCCTCCTTAATCAAAAGAAATTAACCCATAAGACCTCTCTCTTGAGACAGCTACTTGGAATACCCTGGAAGCCACTCCACAGGTCTAAACCACTGGATCACCATATGTGGCTGCTTTGTCCTATGAGTTGTCACTCAGGTTCCAGTGGTCTCCTGTGATTAACATCTTGTCTTGTGTAACTTGGGAGTTTCCTGGCATGTTTTCTTCAGTCGAGTCTGTCCATGGTCACTTCCTGATGTGTTTTCCCTGGCCTTTCAGCCAGGATGGCTCTTCAGAGCCCCGGCTTTCCAGCCTCTACTCTGGTTTTGTGTGACCTGCAGCCCTACCTGCTGACCCAGAGACTTGGGGATGGAACCTCCCTGCTCTTCTGAGCATTTTTTACTTATTTTATTTTTTATTTTTTTTATGTGTATGAGTGTACTGTCTGCATGTAGGTTGGTGCACCCGTGTCGTGCAATGCCGTGGAGGTCAGAAGAGGGTGTCGGATTCCCCTGGAACTGGAGTTAAAGATGGTTCTTAGCAGCCATGTGGGTGCTGGGAATTGAACCTGGGTCCTCTGCAAGAGCAGTCACTGCTCTTAACCACTAAGCCTCCTCTTCAGCCCCTCTTCTGAGCATTTTTGAGGTCCTGGTCTTCTCCTTCTGGACTTACTCTCCTGGGGTGTTTTTTTTTTAATTTTTTTTTTATTAATTTTATTTATTTATGTATGTGTATGAATGTACTGTCTGCATGCAAGTGTGTGCACCCGTGTCGTGCAATGCCGCGGAGGTCAGAAGAGGGTGTTGGATTCCCCTGGAACTGGAGTTCTCCTGGAATTGGAGTTTCAGATGGTTCTCGGCCGCCATGTGGGTGCTGGGGATCGAACCCGGGTCCTCTGTAAGAGCAGTCAGCGCTCTTAACCGCTAGGCCATCTCTCCAGTTAACCTATTCTTATGAAAATGATTCTTAGGCCAAGGTGGTTGGACCAGTAAGGCTTCTCAACCCTTTCTCTGTAATGAAACTTTAAAAAAATGTTATTTTTTTGAACTGAAGTTCTGATAAAAAAAAAATTATATATATATATGTTATTTTTATTTTTATTTATTTATTTATTTATTTATTTATTTATTTTAAATATGGAACGCTTCACGAATTTGCGTGTCATCCTTGCGCAGGGGCCATGCTAATCTTCTCTGTATCGTTTCAATTTTAGTATATGTGCTGCCGAAGCGAGCACATGTTATTTTTATTTTATGTGTATGAGTGAATTGCCTGCATGTGTGTAAGTGCACCTATGTTGTGCAAAGCCCATGGAGGTCAGAAGAAGGTGTCTGGGATTGGAATCACGGACTGTTGTTAGTTGCCATGTGGGTGCTGGGACTGGAACTGGGTCCTCTGCAAGAGCAGCCAGTGCTCCTAACTGCTGAGCCACCTCTCTAGCTCCTATATAGTGAAACTTTTTTGTGTGATTTTGAAACAGGGTCTCCCTGTAGCCCCAGCTTGCCTAGAACTCATTATGTAGAGCAGACTGGCCTTGAACTCAGAGATCTGCCTGCCTCTGCCTCTGCCTCTGCCTCCCGAGTGCTGGGATCAAAGGCATGCACCACCATGCCTGGCTTACAGTGAAACTTTAAAAAGTTAATTTTTTATGATTTTCATACAATATAATTTGATGGTATTTAGGTCCCCTCCCAATCCACTCCTTCCCCCCAATTTAATGTACTCTATTATATAATACGGCCTATTTGTGTCTGATTTGTGTCTCCAAATCTTCAGTGCGAGTCCACCCACTGGAGCCGGGTTAACCTACCTCTCGGCCCGTCCTCATAAGAGACTGTCTCTCCCACTCCCAAAAGCCATCAGCTGCTGAAAGTTCCTTACGTTGGGTTGGGAATTCTCACCCACTTCCCCATGTCTATCCTGGGATTTTTGTCTGGCTTGAGCTTGCATGGCACTTGCGGATGCTGTCGCCATTGCTGTGAGTTCATGTGGGCAACTGACCAGCTGTCTGGAGAACTCTGTTTCCCTGTGGTCGTCCACCCCCTCCGACTCTTACAATCTTTCCACACCCGCTTCCAAAGTTCAGGGAAAAGAAGTACGAAGCCTCTTACTCTCTGCACGCTGGCTAGTTAGTATGACTTTAAAGCTATCGACCGTGGTGGCATCGTTGCTCCCAGGTGGACAGCGGGGTTCTGGTGCGGACATGTGGGTAGTCTGTGAATCCTTTAGTCAGGAGCCAGGCCAGTGAGAAGAGGAAGAAAGCTGGCCACATGTGCTTTCCCCAGACTCAAAGCCTGCTCACTTCCCAGAGAAGACCAATGCTTCTTGATAGGCTAAGGCTCAAGACTCTGTGCTTGGCCTGAAAACAAATGAGGTAAAGAAAGGCAAAATGAGACGGAAGCATGTCCATCCACCAGCAGCGGTTTACCTGTGGACGTGGACAGAGGGCCTGGGGGTGCCAGAGCCCCAGCGAACAAGGCTGGGAGCTAAGCTGACAGGAACCCTGCCTTATGGCAGCTTACGGCCTGGTGTGGGCAGACCAGGCTAGCAATCAGAGGTGGGCTCAGTGGGCTGCCCTGCTACTCGAGGTCAGACCTCACTCCTCTGAGCAGGGTTTGCTTATTCTCTGGGGTCAACAGTCAAGTCAGCTGGTGGTCTAGGGACCTCACCTGAGGGAGGCTCCAGGAGGCCATGTGAGGGTTCTCTAACGAGGGTGGCAGAGGTGGAGAATACAGACTGGGCCGAGGAACACAGGCTTCTGGGGACCCGGCCATGAAACTGAACTGGTGCATTGCTTCTACTGCCTGCTGCCGGCCAGGGCCAGTCTCAAGGCCAGCCTAGATGTGCACGTCCCGCCATATGGGTGTAGGGTGTGAAACAACTTCCCTCTTGACAAGGGGCCACCAGGTCTCTGCAGATGATGTGGGTGGACTGTGGCCTTTCTCATAGACTTTCCCTCACCCTGACTCACAGCTTTACCCTCCATAGCACCTGTGTGTCCCTGGAGGGCGGGTCAAGGCCAGGGCTGGCCACATCTCCTTCTTTCTCTAGCAGCCTCTTTGGCACATTCTGAAATGAGACTCGTACCTCATCCAGTGCAGCCTGATTGTGGGAAAAGGACATCTCCTTGTTCTCAGGGCTGGAAATAGGAGTGAGTGTTAAACTTTGCCCTGGCCAGCCAGGAGGTGATGTGGGTAGCTGCTGGGGGTAGCCTGGACCTTGTCCCTCAAGAGTTGATGGTGTCACACACCTTTAATCCCAGCCCTGAGGAGGCAGCGGCAGGCAGATCTCCGTGAGTTCAAGGCCAGTCTGGTCTACATAATGAGTTCCAGGCCAGCTGGAGCTATAGGAAGACCCTGCCTCAAAAAGATAAAAAACAAAAAAATAAAAAACCCTAATGACCTCTGTGCTAGCATGACGGTTGTTCAGGCCAGAGAGTAGGGCATGTTGGGGTGACTGGAAGGGGCCTGAGAGAGCCCAGACTACCCTTGGCCCTACCTTTGCAATCTGGGTGGACTCTGATTCTATATCTATATTCCTCTCTGGGCAGTTTCAGCAGCCTCTAAAGCTACACAAAGGGAGGAAAAGCAGCGCCAGTCAGCCCCTCCCTCTGTTCTAGGCCGCGGAGGGATGGGGGTCAACTGGGTACATCATCGAGAGGGCCTCATCTGCCCCCCAGGAACTGAGAGCATGGAAGGACTCCCGGACTGACAGGAAGGAAGGGAAAAGGTATCTGTAGAATTAGAAGGACAAAAGGAAGGAGAGAGGGAGGGAGGGAGGGGAGGGGGGCGGGGAGGGGAGGGGAGGGAGGAAGTTTGGTTGCAAAGAAGCACTATATCAGTCATTTACATTGGAGCATACAAACATACTAACATTGCTGATGTCACTTGACCATGCCAGTCTCACCCAAGGCTCCCTTCTCTGACTTCATGCATAGAATGCAAGTCATTGACCACACCCTGCGAGCCGACCCTGTCACCAGGACAGGCACAGCTGTTCCGGGAGGCAGCAGGACCAGGTGGTGCAGCAGCTGCTCCCCGTCCTGCTCTGCTTCTTAGCTGGGTAATCTGAGGCAAGTTTCTGTCCCTTGTGACTCAGTTTCCTTCTCTGAATAATGGTGATAATAGAGGTTCCCATCGAATGGCGTGTGGTAAAGAGAAAATGAATTGAAGAGTAGCCCTGTGACTAGTGCTTAGCTCATGTCAGGGAGAGAGAGATAGGGCCAGCCCAGGTCCAGCTGTCATGCAGCTTACTGAGCAGTGAGAGGAAACAAGCCAGTGTTATTACTTCCGTGACGTTTTTAGGGAAGGAGGAGGAGGAGAAGGAGGAGGAGGAGGAGGAGGAGGAGGAGGAGGAGGAGGTTGTTGTTTGAGTGTAAATATAAAATCACAGACAGCCAATATATTAGAATGCAGGCTGCGGGCATGGCTCAGCGGCTGAGAACTTGCCTTCCCTGTGTGTGATCCATCCCTGGCACTACCACACAGCACACAAAGAACCTCAAGATGTCCTGAGATTCAGAGCCCCAAAGGGAGACTGCAGCTGGAGGCCTGTGGAGATAAATCTGTGTCAACTGAGTTAAGCCAGCCCACCCCTATATGTTGCTAGGAAAGTATTAGATGTGATTAACATTTCTGTCCATGGCCTTGGTAATGGAAGTTATTCTCCTTAATGTTCATGGGCCCCATGCAAAAGACTGAGGCACCCCAAAAGTCAGGAATTCTGCTTCCAGGTTGCCTCTGAACTTGAGGTATAACCACAGCCTAGAGCCTTCGCTGGGTCTCCAGCCTGCCCCCATCACATGAGCCAATCTCTCTTTCTCTCTCATCCTTGACACAAGTGTAAGAAAGTGGTTATGTCTATATATATGATATACATCAAATATGTAATATCTTATATAGTAAATATGTTATATATTATTTATTAAACACATCATAACGCATTAAATATGTGGCTTATATAGAGTTCCTGTTGTCTACAAGGAATTCTCCCACTTACCCAAATTTTCCACTTTCTCTGCTCTGTGTGTGAGTGCTGAGTGGAGGTGTTACGCCCCTGGACTTGATCTAAAACAAAAGCTCTGGAGAAAGCACATTCACAAATCTCGCCATGACTCAGCCATGAGGGCTTAGAGCCTTGGCCAGCAGGCACACATTGGCAAGTGCTCACTGGCCTCTTGGAGACCTAAAGACTTCAAAACATCTGTGCTCCCATTAACAACATGCTGCCAGGACACATAGCTTGGCTTAGGAAGAGGCAGTGTGGGAGCGGCCCCTCCAAGCCTGAGGGGTCATCTGTGGCCATCTGAGGACTCAAGGCTCTACCATCACAGAGGAAGCTCTTGAGATTGTCACCAGGCCAAGACATGTCAGCACTGTCAAGAAGACCCCTCAGTCAGTTACATGAGAACCAGAGACTCCGGGATCCCACACACTGCCCTCACCCCTGCTGATTCACCCTTGCCGCAGGTGTCTTTTGAGCAGGCTCTGGTTCTTGACCTTCATATATAAATTGAGCCCAACAGCAAAGAGGCCTGAATGGGATGATAAGGGTTAGGCCCACTTGGACATGGAAATGGGGTCAGGTGAGCTGAGGATCACTCACCATCCTTACCTGTTTTCCCCCTCAGCCAGCAAGGGGGGGGCTGCCTTTGAGCAAGTACTGTGAGAGATGACTGAAAGATGAGAGGGGACTTCTCCTGGGAGGGCAGGGAGATGGAATTGCGTGTGTGTGTGTGTGTGTGTGTGTGTGTGTGTGTAATGTGTAAACTTAAAATTTTTTATTTATTTTTATTTCATGTGTATGAGTTGCCTGCATGTGTGTAGGTATACCTTGTGCATGCAATGCCCACAGAGGCCAGAAGGGGGCATTGGATCCCTTGAAGCTCTGTTTATAGGCAGTTGTTGCTGCCATGTGGGTGCTGGGAACTGAACCTGAGTCCATAGCAAGAGCAGCCAGTGCTCTCAATTGCTGAGCCATCTCTCCAGCCCTAGATGTGCACACTTTTGCTTGTGAAGGCCAAAGGGGGATGTCAGCTGTATTCCGCCATCACGCCACACCTTACTTCCATGAGACAAATTCTTTCATTGAACCTGGAGCTAGGCTAAGGGCCAACAAGCCTCATCAATCCTCCTGTCTCTGTCTCCCATAGCACTGGGGTTATGGTAGATGTATACACCCGCAACTAACTTTTTGCCTGGGTTCTGGGATCCAAACTCGGGTCCTCGTGCTTGCACAGTGGTGCTCTTAACCTATGGAGACAGCTGTCTCTTGCCCAGATGCAGTATTCCACCATTCCCCAGCCCCTTAGGACCCCTCCCAGCTCTCAGCACTAGCCTGCATGTTCCAGAACTTTCTATGCCTGTCAAGAGATGATGTGACACTTGTTCTTCACTGATGGGCTCCCATCTCTGTGGACTATCCCCTTTCAAGAGTAACATAACAGAGGGCATGGTGCCTTTGATCCCAGCACTCAGGAGGCAGAGGCAGGTGAATCTCTATGAGTTCAAGGCCAGCCTGTCTACATAGTGAGTTCCAGGCTCGCTGGAGCTATAGGAAGACCCTGTCTCAAAAAGACCAAAAAACAGGAAAGAAAAAGAAAGTGTCATAACAGAAATGATAAGCCCAGATATTCACTGAATGTCTTTTCTTGCTTCTGCTTTAAATTTATTAATTCAGAGACATGTAGACGATGTTCCACTGCGTCCTGTCTGTTGAAGCTGGGTGTGTAGGGCCAGAGTTTTTGGTTTGTTTGGGTTTTCATTTTTTTCCCCTGTGGTGACTAAACCGAGGCCTCCAGTATGCTAGTTAAGAGCTGTAACATTGATTAGCCTGGCCCTCCAGCCCCTAGAGCCAGGGACAGAAACATACACCATTTGAGGGGAATCTCTTCAAGAAAAAAGTTAACAATGATGGAGCTTGAGGTCCCTGGCAGAGGCCTGTGAGAGCGAGTGCCCTGCAGAGTGGCCCTGATGGGGGGCTGACCTCTGCCCGGTCACAGATTGCTGAACCGTCCCATCAGAACAGGATGTCTGCTGAAGAGACTGTTTGAAGCCTGGGGTTGCCTTGTACAGATGGGGTCTGGGTCTTACAATGAGAGGGCCAGCCCAGAGGCAGCCCTTTGCTAATATGCTGGCCTGTTCTTACCCTTGGTTTCCCTTCAGGGGACCTCAGCAAGGGCCTGTTTGAGAAGATAGAACCTCTGCTCTTAGGCCTCAGCTCCTGCCATCTCCAAGCAGGAGATGGTGGTGGGCGCAAAGCAAACTGGGAAGATCATGTGGGGACAAGGAGTCCTCCAGATCAAAAGAGCTCGCTGAGGAACGGAAGTGAAGTGGAGACCAGGATCAAACTGGAGAGAAAGCAACTGTGCCCAGCTTGAGAAAGAGCTGTCCTAGAGTCTGCAAAGATGACTCTGAGCTGACGTAGAGCCTGCCTGTGATGGTCTAGCCTGGACGAGCTGATACTGAGCATGCGCAAGTGGACCACCGACTCAAAGCTAACACAGTGGGAAGTTAACATTGGTGTCTCTTTGGATTTTTCCACGGTGTTGAATTGTTGTTAGGGTGGTGCTAGTGAAACGATAAATAGGTCTCAGTTTAAAGAGGGGAACACTTGTGTTCTTGATGCCCCTGCATGGTCCACTTGTCCCCATGATACACTCCTCTTGAGCACTTGCCCTGACCCACCAGCTGCCATTCTCAGATGGACTTGGTCCTGCATGGCAGATTCTGAGCCTGGCTCTGACCAGCTCCATGTTTAGCACTTTGGACACAGGGACTGTGGGGTCCTGCGCAGTTAGGGGTGGTGGCAGCAGGGACTGTCAAGCTTCCCTGTCATCTGGTTCTGACTCATCAGGCTACCTTGCCAAGACCCCCTGAGAGGTTCTTACACCCCTTCTCCAGCAAGATCAGTCACAGGAATGGCCCAGCACCTCCTTCAGCAAGTAGTCACAAACCCCCCAACTCCTCCTTGCCTGTTCCCAACCTCTCCTCGCCTCTGCCACAGCCTTAGGGGACTGGTCATGATGGTTGTTAAGTTGTAACTAGAAAGGATGAATATGTCTCACCCAGTTGTCCTTGGGGCAGGAAGTGTCCTGGAAAAGAGGGCAGCTACACTGAGAGCCAGTAGCACTGAGGTAGAGATCCTGGCTGCCCAGTGGCCAAGTGCATGCAGGCCTCCCCTCACACAGACTTCCTCTCTTGACTTTCTCCTGGGAGCCCCAGATCCTCGCCTTAGTTTGGGGCAGTGTGCTTGCCCTCCCCAGCCAAGCCCTGGACACTGAGGTCTCCTCACTGCAATAGCATCCTTCTATGCCCTCTTCTCGTTGTCCGGTCCTGACAGCTTCTTAGTAGCTCAGCATGAGGAGAGATGCTTCCTCTACACACACCCTATGAGGAGAGATGCTTCCTCTACATACACCCTTATGAGGAGAGATGCTTCCTCTACACACACCCTTATGAGGGGAGATGCTTCCTCTACATACACCCTTATGAGGAGAGATGCTTCCTCTACACACACCCTTATGAGGGGAGATTCTTCCTCTACACACACCCTTATGAGGAGAGATGCTTCCTCTACACACACCCTTATGAGGGGAGATTCTTCCTCTACACACACCCTTATGAAGGGAGATGCTTCCTCTACACACACCCTTATGAGGAGAGATGCTTCCTCTACACACACCCTTATTTTCGTGCCCCCTCTGCCCAGTCTCCAACTTAAATAGCTACTCCAGAGGATTTGGTTTCTATTGTGTTAATTAATCTCTGTTGCAAATTCCTCAAGAAGACCATGTATCACACAGGTGTGTGAGAAGAGATGGCAGATTCTCCATGAAGGTCGGACATCATAGAACCCAGGCTCAACCACTCCCAGGCCACATGATTTGGATCAAGTCACTTGATTTTTCAGCCTCTGCGTCTTCATCTGTAACACAGGGCTAACATAGCTCTAATAATAATTCCGAGTAGAGACTGTCTTTCCCACAAGGTGGCTGCCAGCCAGCCGCTGAGGCTGTCTCCAGAGAAGCCAGGTTGAGCTTTACAAATTGAAGCACTTCCCAAATGGAGCTGACACAAGCCATGAAGGCCAGGCAAACTTTTTTCTTTGTGCACAGGAAGGATATGGATGTGGAAACTCAGGTCTGGGCCAGTTGGCTGTGCAGTGCTGGGCAGGTACTGACTGTGGAAAGTCGCTACCCAGGTGCCCACAACCTGTGTGGGCAGGATGGCCAACAGAGGGGGAGGAGGTAGAAAAACAAACTTCTCTTCCTAGCAGTTGCCTTTTGGGCTACGCCTCGTCAGGCCCTGGTCATGGTGGAGGCCAAGGACCCCTGTGGGTTAACGAGTTTTAGGGGCAGCTGAGAACTCAGCTTGGTCAAAAGCATCCATTGAATCCAGTCCATGAGTCATCTGTTTGATCAAAGCTCCAAGGTGCAGCGGCCTGTCCTGGCAGCCTCCCCAGGAAAGCGCTTGGAGTTCTGTCTCCACCATGGCCCTGGAGGGCTCCACTGCAAGGCTGGACGCGGCTCAGGCTGCAGAGGCCACTGTCTCAGCCGCTCAGTTGCCCCTGCCGGCTTTTAGGCATTTTAAAAACTATACAGCTTACACATGGCAGCGGGGAGATGACTGCATGGGTTAGGAGTTTGGTAGTGTAGCATGAGGACTGGAGTTCAGGTCCGCAGCAGCCAGATGAAAAGCAGGTGTGGCAGTGCATGCCTGTAACCGCAGTGCTGCCTGGGGAGTGGACCACAGGCAGATCCCTGCAGCTGCCGGGCCAGCCAAACCACTGGAATAAGAGCTCCAGGGCGGTGAGAGACCCTGTCAGAGAAGAAGGGGGAGAGCAATCAA
>VZQC01013305.1:488638-504070 GCA_009823505.1 Rhizomys pruinosus
TTTTTTGTCTTTTTGAGACAGGGTCTCCCTTTAGTCCCAGCTAGCCTGGAGCTCTCTATGTAGACCAGGCTGGCCTTGAACTCACAGAGATCCACCTGCCTCTGCCTCCCGAGTGCTAGGATTAAAGGCGTGCGCCACCATGCCCAGGGGTGGGGGGAGGTTTTTTAAGACAGGGTCTCCTGTAGTGGAGGCTGGCCTTGACTTCCTAATCCTCCTGCCTCTATCTCCCAAGTGCTGGGATGCACAGTGTTGCCCACTCACTGCTGGGTCCCATCATTGTGGAGTGAGCTCTGTGCACCTGCAGAAAGTTACCTGGTTCAAATAGCAGGGTCCTCCTCATTCACTTTTTGGAGGCTTTATTCTTCTATTAAAAAAAGAAAACCTGGGGCTGGAGAGATGGCCTAGCGCTTAAGAGCACCGACTGCTCTTGCAGAGGACCCAGGTTCAATCCCCAGCACCCACATGGTGGCTGAGAACCGTCTTTGTCTCCAGTCCCAGGGGAATCTGACGCCCTCTTCTGACCTCCGCAGCATTGCATACATGGGTGCACAGACCTACATGCAGACAGTACATTCATTCACATAAAAAAAAAAAAAACTGTAGTAATTGTGTGTGTGTGTGTGTGTGTCTACAAGTAGGTGAGGCATTCCCAGGACCAGGAATAGTGGCACCCCTTCCCTGGTCGTGGTGAGATCAGATGCCTTCACTGGCCTGCACTGCACCTGGGCTAGGGCTGAGGCTAGGAAAGGTCGCACAGGTCGCCTCTTCAGGAGGGCAGTTAAGGCGGTCTTTCTTGAGTTTTTTTCTGTCTTACTATCTCCATTTTGCCTCTGTTCCAGCCAGTGTGAGCGAAACCCTTGTCCCATGGACAGCAGGCCCTGTCGCCACCTCCCCAAGACCATCTCCTTCCATTACCTCTCTCTACCCTCCAACCTGAAGACGCCCATCACACTCTTCCGCATGGCCACAGCCACAGCCCCTGGCCGGCCCGGGCCCGGCAGCCTGCGCTTTGGAATCGTGGCTGGGAACAGCCGTGGCCATTTTGTGATGCAGCGCTCAGACAGACAGACGGGGGAGCTGATCCTCATCCAGACCCTGGAGGGTCCTCAGACTCTGGAGGTGGATGTTGACATGTCTGAATACCTGGAACGCTCCTTCCAGGCCAACCACGTGTCCAAGGTCACCATCTTTGTGTCCCCCTATGACTTCTAAGAGTGTCATGGTGGTGGACTGATGGGGTATGAGATCTGGGCTGATGTCCCCGAGGACTCAACTGTGAACCAGGGCTGTGACAGATGTCTCTCCTCTCCATCCTACTCTGCCCACTTTACCTGTTCGCCCAGGCTTCTAGGGGTAATACTGTGCTCCGTCCCATAGGGCAGCCCAGAAGAGAAGCCAATGAACCAAGGCTGTACCACCAACACTTTGTCTTTCTGCTTTAAGGCCTCCCCTACTTCCATCCAATGCTGCCAATGGGCAGCATTTTGAAATGTTGTGTGAATGGGCTGTGAGTTTGAACAAACTAGGGACAAGGATCTCATGGTGTGTATCTGAAATTATTGCCAACCACAGTTCTGCACGGTGGTGGCAAAGCCCTTGTGAGACACCCAGGGTGATGTTTATATCTAAATTTGTTTGTGTCACACAAGCCAGCCTCCTTGTTAGAGAACCACAGGAGGTTCTGTGAACCCACTATGGATCCTTCTAGACCAATGAGCCAACATTAAAGCAAGGATTCTGCCTGAGTTTCTTCTCCTTTGACAAACCATATCTCAAAAACGACAAAAACATGACCTAGGGCCGGGCATGGTGGTGCACGCCTGTAATCCCAGCACTTGGGAGGCAGAGGCAGGTGGATTTCTGTGAGTTCAAGGCCAGCCTGGTCTACATAGTGAGTTCCAGGACAGCTGGGGCTACAGGAAGACCCTGTCTCAAAAAGACAAAAACGGGTTGGAGAGATGGCCTAGCGGTTAAGAGCGCTGACTGCTCTTGCAGAGGACCCGGGTTCGATCCCCAGCACCCACACGGCTGCTGAGAACCGTCTTTAACTCCAGTTCCAGGGGAATCCAACACCCTCTTCTGACTTCCGCAGCATTGCATGACACAGGTGCACAAACCTACATGTAGACAGTACATTCATATGCATACAAGAATAAATAAAAATTTAAAAAAAATAATAAAAAAATAAAACAAAGCAACAAAAACATGACCTGGTGTTAGAGCTGAAGAAATAAAATCTGCTGCTCTCTCTGCACACCTGACTTCTCCCTGAGCGCCTGCTAGGAGGGAAAGGGAGACCTTTCTTGTCTCTCTTTCTGTCCAGGTTGGACACAGTGGAACAAGAGAGTGAGAGAGATACTTAGGAGTGCTTCATTAGTTTCTTGGTCACCTGGGAGACTGCTAAGGACAACATCTGGTTTTGTTTAGGAGACTCAAATTGCTTTTGATACCATAACTTTCTTCTGAGGGAGGAGCCAAGGTGTGATGCCCTCCAGACGACTGAAGCAGGAACTCCGTCTGGGGCTGGACCTGGTGGAGTGGGGGAGACTGTTCAAGTCAAAACTTAAAAATTTCCCTGAGCTGTCAGGCATGGTGGTACATGCCGTTAATCCCAGCACTTGGGAGGCAGAGGCAGAAGCAGGCAGGTCTCTGTGAGTTCAAGGCCAGCCTGGTCTACATAGAGAGTTCCAGGCCAGTTGGGGCTACAGGGAGACCCTGTCTCAAAAATAAAAAAAATACCCCCCAAATTTACCTGAGCTAAAAGGAGTTTCAGTGTCCAAATGCATGTTAATCTACTGCCAAGATTACTTCAAACACATTTCATTTTCAAATTTCTTGAGGCTGGAGAGATGGCTCAGCAGTTAAGAGCACAGGCTGCTCTAGCAGAGGACCCAGGTTCAGTTCCCGACAGCCATCCATAACTCCAGTTCCAGAGGATCTGATACCATCTTAAGGCCTCCATGGGCATTGCATGCATGGGCACATTTACATACATGCAGGTAAAACACTCATCTATATAAAATAAAAATAAATTTAAGGCAG
Source organism: Rhizomys pruinosus (assembly GCA_009823505.1). Taxonomy (NCBI): domain Eukaryota; kingdom Metazoa; phylum Chordata; class Mammalia; order Rodentia; family Spalacidae; genus Rhizomys; species Rhizomys pruinosus. The sequence continues at coordinate 491,681 of VZQC01013305.1, forward strand.
GTGTGGTGGTGCACACCTTTAATCCCAACACTCATGAGACAGAGGCAGGCAGATGTCTGTGAGTTCAAAGCCACATAGTGAGCTCCAGGACAGCTGGGACTAAAGGGAGATCCTGTCTCAAAAATACAAAAATAGGGGCTGGAGAGATGGCCTAGTGGTTAGGAGTGGCACTGACTGCTCTTGCAGAGGACCCAGGTTTGATCCCCAGCACCCAGCACCCACGTGGCAGCTGAGAACTGTCTTTAACTGCAGTTCTAGGGGAATCCGATGCCCTCTTCTGACCTCTGCAGCATTGCACGACACGGGTGCACAAACCTACATGCAGACAGTACATTCATACACATAAAAATAAATAAAAAATAAATTAAAAATTTATTCATTGAACCTGAGATAGGACTGGTTTTGAAGCCAGCCTGGACTACAGAGTGACACTATGTCTCAAACAGAACAAAAAAAGGCTAGAGATATTAGCTTGGTTGGTAGAGTGCTTGCTAGGCAAAAGCTCTGGGTTCAGTCCCCAGCACTGCGTAAAACTGAACACGGTGGTGCATGCCTATAATTCTAATACTCCGAAGGTCGAAGCAGGAGGATCAGAACTTGGTCATCCTCAGTTAAATAGTCAGTTTGAGGGTAGCCTGAGCTACATGAAACCCTGTCTTAAAAAAAAACCCAACTCTCCACTCCCTGAATAAGTCTTTGTATCTCTCCTAACATGAGCTGGAGTCAGAGGAAATGTGTCACTAATGTAGTGATAACCCCACATGAGGACGAGTCCCAGGAGGTCAACCCTGTCCTCTGTTGGGAGACAGAAAGTGAGCTGTGATAGAGTGGCTTCTGAAACTTTCCTTTTCCCATGTGATCTCTCTAACAAACTAGAACATGGGGCTGACAGCCTGCTTTTCCAGGTTGCTACAAGACTTTTTAAAACATTATTCACGGTCTTGTGTGTCTAGATGATGATACATATATGTAGGACCCACTCAGTCCTACATGCTGAACATGAGGCCAGAGGGCCTGATCATGCTCAGGAAGTATGGTGTCACTGTAATGGGCTATTCCTACTGGGGTGGGGGTGCTTTAGGGGCCAAGCCTCTTGCTTCTCAGCAGATAGGGAATAGTTTGGGGGGGTGTCAATGAGCAGATGCCACTCCTGAACTGATGCCATATGGGAAGCACTGGGATGCTAAACAGGCCCTATGTTAAGCAGTACCTTTTTTCATCAAGGGTCGCTAACATCATCCTTGCCTCCCATGTAGGAAATCAGTCACCTTAGTCCCCATAACTGCTGTGGACTCCCTTGTGAGCAATATGACTGGGCTTCTCCCCCGGCTAGATCTTGTTTTTATACTGTATTGGTCAGCTTTCTGTCACTGTAATAATGGACTCTGTGACAATGGGCTCCTGAGGAGAAAAGGGTTATTTTGCTCACAGTTGTAGTCCATGATCCATTGCCCCCATTGCTTCAGGGCTGTGAAGAAGCACATCATGATGGCAACGGCGCAGAGCCTGTTCACCTTATAGATGGAATAAAGACAGCGGAAGAAGGCCTTGTCTCACAGTCCACTTCAATAGCATAGCCTGGAGGTCCTAAGATCTCCCATTAGACCCTACCACTCCTCAGTGCTTCCAAGCTGGGGGTCAAGTCTTTCACATGTGGGCTTTGGGAGAGACGTGCCAGATTCAAACAGCAGCAATTCTCTCTCCTCATTTTCCCCTACTGGAAACCCACTTCTGGGACTTCTTAGGGCCCCAGTCTGTGATATGTCAGTACCATTGGCTGCTAACAAGTATTAGTTTACACCTCATTCCATGTGGATTCAAGACTGCACATATACACATCACAACAGCACACAGAACCCTGTGTGTGATCCTCAGCTCCAACACCAGCACCTGCCAATCATTTTATCCGCTCCCACCCCACCACCTCAGGATGACTGAAGCAGGTCCTTGAGGTGAGATATCATCTCATCTGTATTTCATCATGTGTTTCTAAAAGATAAAGATGGGGGGATTTTTTATNAGTCCACTTCAATAGCATAGCCTGGAGGTCCTAAGATCTCCCATTAGACCCTACCACTCCTCAGTGCTTCCAAGCTGGGGGTCAAGTCTTTCACATGTGGGCTTTGGGAGAGACGTGCCAGATTAAAACAGCAGCAATTCTCTCTCCTCATTTTCCCCTACTGGAAACCCACTTCTGGGACTTCTTAGGGCCCCAGTCTGTGATATGTCAGTACCATTGGCTGCTAACAAGTATTAGTTTACACCTCATTCCATGTGGATTCAAGACTGCACATATACACATCACAACAGCACACAGAACCCTGTGTGTGATCCTCATCAGCTCCAACACCAGCACCTGCCAATCATTTTATCCGCTCCCACCCCACCACCTCAGGATGACTGAAGCAGGTCCTTGAGGTGAGATATCATCTCATCTGTATTTCATCATGTGTTTCTAAAAGATAAAGATGGGGGGATTTTTTATGAAACAGTGTCTCCCTGTAGCCCCAGCTGGCCTGGAACTCACTCTGTAGACCAGGCTGACCTTGAACACATAGAGATCTGCCTGCCTCTGCCTCTTGAGTGCTGGGATTAAAGGCATGAACCACAATGCCCAGCAAAATAAAGTTTTTTTTTTCTTTTTTTGAGACAGGGTCTCCCTGTAGCCCCAGCTGACCTGGAGCTAACCCTGTAGTCCAGGCTGGCCTTGAACTCAACAGAGATCCACCTGCCTCTGCTGAGATTAAAGGCATGGACCACCACACCTGGCTTAGAAACGGTTCTTAGCTGCCATGTGGGTTCTGGGAATTGAACATGGGTCTTCTGCAAAAGCACTCAGTGCTCTTAAACGCTGAGCCATCTCTCCAGCCCAACTGCTTTTTTTCCTTTAATATGACCTCAGCATCACACATATTTAGAAATTTAACCATGGTTCCTCAGTACCCTCAAGCCTCCAGTCATTGTGTAATTTTCTCTGAGCGACTTGTTTTCTGATTGCTTGCTTAAAGGAGGTCCATGAAGCATAACTGATTGATAAGCTTAAGTGCCCCTCCACCCCTTTTTTCAAAACAAGGTCTCGGTATGGCCTGAAATTCACTGTGTATGCCGGGCTGGCCATGAACCCACAGAAATCTGCCTGCAAAGTTCTGGGGGTGAACACCTGCACTGTCCCACCCAGATTTGCACCTCCTTTAGTATATAGCAAGGGTTCCCACACTTCAGTGTATGTTGGATGACCTCGGGCTCCTCAGAGGACAGAATAGTGGGCTGTGAACTCTGCAGACTATCTCACAATCTGGGTTTTCCTGGACACGTTTCAATGGTGTCTGTGCTCCTCTACCTTTGCTATTTCATGTGTGTCAGTTCTTCTATACAGGTATTTGATAAGATCCATCTTAGTTTTGTTTATTTATTTTTATTTTTGTTTTATGTGTATTTATTTTTGCCTGCATGTATGTGTGTATACTGCTCAAAGAGGTCAGAAGAGGGCATATGATCCCCTGGAATTGGATTTCCAAATGGTTGTCAGCTGCCATGTAGCTGCTGGGAACTAAGCTCAGGTCCTCTGCAAGAGCAACCAGTGCTCTTACTGCAGAGCCATCTCTCCAGCCCATTAGCTTCATTTGATTGTATTGGTAGGCACAGGCACTTCTAGTGGGGCAAGGGGAGGGAGCATAGTATCTTTTTCTTTTAAAAAATAATTTAAATTTTAAATTATTACTTTATAGCTGGGTGGGGTGGCGCATGCTTGTAATCCCAACACTTGGGAGGCAGAGGCAGAGGCAGGCAGATCTCTGTGAGATGGAGGCCATCCTGGTTTACATAGTGAGTTCCAGGACAAAAAAAAAAGACCAGAAAAATTCTCAGATGCCCCCCTACACACACACACACACACACATACACACACACGCACACACGTGCGCACACACATGCACGCACACACATGCACACATGCAAGCACGCAAGCACGCACGCTCATGCACGCATGCACACACACACAAATGCACATGTACACACACATGCACACACAGGCACACACACACGCATGCATGCACACACACACACACACACGCACTTCAGTTTCTCATTTGCCACCTGAAGTGACCAACGAGTTGTTTTTTTCTTGAAGTGCATTATGACCTCGCTGTTGAAATCCGATGCCTGCTTTCTTTGCCCCACTATAGTTGATCCACTGTTGCTCAGATTGTTCCGTCTCTGGCCTCTTGCAGCTGCTTCTGGCCAGCCGGCTCCTTTTTGACATGGCCCTTTCCATCTTGGTGTGACAAACATGTTTCATGCTCATCCTGTATATTTTCCACCTGGCCTGAAATGAGACGTTAAGGATGATTAGGAAGCAGGAGCTGGGTGGAGGGAGGGCTCACTGGCTGTGAGTGGGTCATTGTTTCTTGGGTTTAGAGAATAGTAGGAAAGTATTATCAGAACATTTTTATTATTTTTAATTTTACTTATTATTGTCATTTTATTTGTATGAGGATATTGTTTGCATATGTGTAAGTGTACCTGTGTTGTGCAATGCCTGAGGAGGTCAGAAAAGGGCATAGGATTCCTCAGAATTGGCATTATGGACTGTTGTTAACTGCTATATGGGTACCAGGAATCGAACCCCATCCTTTGGAAGAGAAGCCAATGCTCTTAACTGCTGAGCCATCTCTCAGCCCCTTTATTATTATTCTTAGAGAACATCAGTGTTGTTTCTAAAGACAAAGGCCCACTTGAGTTTATGCTGATTCTTTTTTTCCAGTTCAGGACTGCAGTTTGGGGACTTGGGGGTGTTTAACAGAGCCTCATTGATCCTATCGTTTTCATCCTGAAAGCTTCTTTCTCAGCATCATTCAAATAGTTAGAAATCTTGCCGGGCATGGTGGTGCATGCCTTTAATCCTAGCACTTGGGAGGCTGAGGCAGGCACATCTTTGTGAGCTCAAGGCCAGCCTGGTCTACAGAGTGAGTTCCAGGACAGCTGGGGCTACAGGGAGACCCTGTCTCAAAAAGACCAAAAAAAAAAAAAGAAAGAAAGAAAGAAAGAAAGAAAGAAATCTTTACAACCATCCTCAAAATAGCAAGACCAAAAAGAAAGAAAGAAAGAAAGAAAGAAAGAAAGAAAGAAAGAAAGAAAGAAAGAAAGAAAGAAAGAAAGAAAAAGAAAGAAAGAAAGAAAGGAAATCTTTACAGCAATCCTCAAAATAGCAAGCCCGGCACTGCTAGACAAGTGTGATGAGTGCGACTGAAAGCAGTTCCAATTCTTCACGGTTCTTCATGTTCTTGAGACCCTAGCATTAGGGATGCACAGTCAGTTTGCCAGCTTAGCAGCTTTTAGAATAGCTCTTTTTCTCTGTGGTCACGGCCTACACTACAATCAGGACAGTTTCACTTCATTTTGCTGAAATTATTATTATTATTTTTTTGAGACAGGGTCTCCTTGTAGTTCTGGCTGTCCTGGAACTCATTATGTAGACTAGGTTGGCCTCAAACTCACAGAGATCCGCCTACCTCATAGTTTCAAAGTCAAATCTACAAAAAAGTTACATTCAGAAATCTATCTTCTTCCATTCTAGTTCCACCTTCTTCATAGCCAAATTTCCTTTTTATATCCTTCTATTTAAAATAATATTGACACAGCTGGGTGTGGTGGCACAGGCCTTTCATACCAGTACTCAGGAGGCAGAGGCAGGAGGATCACTGAGATTGAGGCCAGCCTGTTCTACATAGTGAGTTCCAGGCTAGCTGGGGCTACAGCGAGAACATGTTCCAAAAATAAAATAAAATAAAATAATATAGACAAATGAGAGCGTACTACTAGTCAAAGCTTTCCTTGACCTTGATCTTTTTATTAATATATTGGAAATTGCTTTGTACAGCCATATATTAATTCTCTACTTTGAGAACATACCATTGTTATTCAATTAGTCACTTTTTTCTTGGTTGACAACTAGGCTGTTTTCAGCTTTTTTTTGAGTGAAAATGTTACATCAGTGTACATGTTTTTCCCTTCGCATCTTGGCTGCTGACATTTCCTCCACAAGTAGGCAGCTTTCCACTCCCAAACAACAATGGAAGGAAGGATGTGGTCCTGACTTAAGGAAGGCCCCTGGGCACCTTGGTTTTCATATCTGTTCACTGAGCAGACCCTGCTTTGGGAGGACGGAGAAGTCAGAGCAGGGCGCTGTTCTGCTGCCAGCCCATCTGCCTGCCTTGACCTCTGAGTAGCAGTCACCAGCCACCAGGACAAGCCAAGCTGATCATGTGCTGTTGAGCAATGGAAAGTTAGCTTGGATTTTGGATGAGTTTTAAAAAATCACTTTATTTTAAAATTGTAACATGTCCAACACTAGCAAACAAAAGGGAAAATAAGCCAAACCCAAAATACCATTACAAGGTCACAGTAAACTTGATGGGTTTATTGGGAGTCTGAGCCTGTGCCCCAGGAGAGACGGAGAAAGCCAGACAGGAGTGAACGACTTTCCACCAGCCATTGCTACACTTTCCCAAGCCTTTGCTGCAGGGATAGACAGATGAACTTTCATGACTCTGAGTGTGTACATATGAACATTTCCAAGTAAAACCTGTCATCTATGACTTGCACAAACAGTCTTGAATGTCTGCTGAGGACCAGGTACTATGAAGTTGCTGAGAGTACAACAGATGACAAGATCACTGACCCTGACCTCTGGGAGCATACATTTAGCAAAAAAGTCCATTATAACACACTTGCAGACATAAAAGCATGTCATGATTTCAAAGAATGGTGCTCAAAAATAAAAGCAAGTCAGGTGTGGTGGCTCACACCTGTAATCCCACCCCTTTTGAGGCTGAGGCAGGAGGAGTGTCACACATTCAAAGGCTAGCCTAATCTACATAGTAAGTTTTAGGCTAGCCTGGGCTATAGATGAGTCTCTCAGGAAAAAAAAAAAAAAAGCCAGGCATGGTGGTGCACACCTTTAATCCCTGCTCCCAAGGGGCAGAGGCAGAGGCAGAGGCAGGTGGATCTCTCTGAGTCCAAGGCCACCTGATCTATACAGTGAGTTCCAGGACACCTGGAACTACAGGGAGACTCTCTCTCAAAAAAACAACAAAAAAAGAGAAGAAGGAAAGAAAGAAAGAAAGAAAGAAAGAAAGAAAGAAAGAAAGAAAGAAAGAAAGAAAGAAAGAAAGAAAGAAAGAAAGGTAAATAAAATATGAGAGTCACAAAATATTGCTTCTGTCCCCTAAATCTGCTACAACTTTGAATATTGCAATAAATTTTTTTTTGTCTTTTTGAGACAGGGTCTCCGTATAGCTCTGGCTGTCCTGAAACTCACTATGCAGACCAGGCTGGTCTTGAACCCACAGAGATCCACTTACTTTTGCCTCCCAAGTGCTAGGATTAAAGGCATGCGCCACCACGCCCGGTCTGCAAGTAATTTAAAAAAGCTTTCTAGCCAGGAATGGTCCAGCCTGGACTACATAGCGAGTTCCAGAACAGCTGGGGCTAGAGGAAGACTTTGTCTCAAAAAACAACAACAACAAAAAGAGCTTTCTATAAATTAATGAAACTGTGAAAGAGATCTGTTATGCACACAGTATATGTAGATACTGTATATCATCCATGTAACATGCATGCTGCAGACACTGATCCTGTGTGTTGACAGTTAACATCCCAGATTCTTGGTGTTTGGAATTATGAGCCAGAATCAGTCAAAGGGACACATCAGGATGAAAAGTCAGGTATGCCCATGTTGGGTTCATGGGCACCAAGGAAAGGCCTCTTGTTGAGATACAGAGAGAATAGCAATGCTGACAAGGGAAGAGAAGAAAAATAAACCCTAATTTTGTGTTCTGGGTACCTATATTGCTATATGAGCTATCTCTGAAAACTTAATGGCTTTAGTAATTAACTAACTAGGTTATCATAGACTCTGTGGGTCAGTAGTTCAGCTACAGCAGAGCTTTTTTTTTGTCTTTTTGAGACAGGGTCTCCCTGAAGCCCCAGCTGTCCTGGAACTCACTCTGTAGACCAGGTTGGCCTTGAACTCACAGAGATCCGCCTGCCTCTGCCTTCCAAGTGCTAGGATTAAAGGCGTGCGCCATGCGCCACCATGCCCAGCTTCTTTCTTTCTCTTTTTGTTTTTTTGTTTCATTTTTTAATTTAAGCCCATGTGTGGTGGGGGTGGGGGCATGTGCGCATGAGTGCAAGTGTCTGAGGAGGTGTCAGAAGGGGGCATCAGATCCCCTGGAGATGGAGTTGTGGGCTGTTGCGAGCCACTGGATGAGGATGCTGGGAACCAAACTTGGGTCCTCAGCAAGAGCAGTGCCCTTAACCACTGAGCTATCTCTCCTGCCCCTTTTTTCTATTCTTTTTTTTAAAAAAACAATTTTATTTATTTTTATTTTATGTGTATGAGTGTTTGGGCTACAAAAGAAGGCATCAGATCCCCTAGAACTGGAGTTAAGGATAGTTGTTATCTGCCATGTATGTGTGCTGGGAACTGAACCCAAGTCCTTTGGGAAAAGCAGCCAGTGATCTTAACTGCTGAGTCATCTCTCTAGCCCCCACTTTTTCTATTCTTGATCCCTTTATACCAGAGAAAATTTACACAACCCTGCATATATAGGTCCATAAAATTGATATACAAACCAAACATCTACCAGTAAGTCATAAAGAAACTTATTTTATTAAATTTAATTAATTTATTTTGTGTTTATGTGCTTACATGAGTTTATGTGAACCACATGTTTGCAGGAGCCCATAGAGGCCAAAATAAGTCACTGGATCCCTTGGAACTGGAGATACAGATGGTTGTGAGCTGCCATGTGGGTGCTGGGAACTGAATCCAGGTCTTCTGCAAGAGCAACAACTATTCTTCACCTCTGGGCTATCTTTCCAGCCCTAAGAAACCTATATTAAAACAACTAAGATCTCCATATAATTTTACCATTTATTAAAGATTAAATTTACCTATTTACTATCTATTAAAGATAAATTTAGTTAAGATTGATTGAGATGTTATATATGAACAGATGTTCAATAAAAAAATTTTAAGATAAATTGACAAACTAATGAGATAAATGTGATTGTTTATTTTTTACATAAAGAATGAAATCTTGGCTGAATACTTGATATTGCAAGATATAAACCATCTTCAAACTTTTTTGGAGTTGACTGCATTTTTATTTTAAAATCATCAATGCTGAGTCCACTTCACAGAAATATTGGCACAAAATGGCACAAATATATTTAAGGCCAGTTCAAAAATTATTGAAATCCTGAGCCATCTCTCTAGCCCTGAACCTTTTGTTGTTCATATCAGCACGTCTGGTACTTTGTTATGGTAGCTGTAGCTAATGTATACTTCTCATTCCATACTGTGTCCTAAAAGAAGGTGACAACATACCTCCCACCCTCCAGGCTCCAAGGGTAAACTCAAAGAGTCATTTATCAGCCAAAGAGTGACAGAGAGTCAGAGGCTATTGAATGGCATTTACAGGTGAGTGCTCTGTCCAGGGATTGTCCCAGGTTAGTTGAAGACCTTCTTATAGAATGATTGAAATGATCTTTTTCTTTTCCACCAATGAGAGAAAATACATCATCCCAGCTGCTTTGGGAAGCCATCTTTTATACAATGAGCAAAGAAAAAAAAGCCTCCTAGTGAGAAGTAGAGCCAAGAAAATGGAGATAGTTCCCAGCAGGAATAGGCCTGAGATCTTCCCTGCCTCTGCACTTCATGTTATGTGAGATAATAGGAAATAAGTGGTTCAGATGGAGTTCTCATTGTCAATGGTCAAAGATATCCTTGCAGACTTAACCTGCTGGACTCTCAGGTCTACCAGACCAGACATCCTGAAACAGCCTCAGAACCTGCCTGCCCCGTGGAGAAGATGATGGACAGGCCACAAAATAAAACAATTGACACTTGTGGCTGACAGTAATGAATCTGGCCAAATGCATCCAAGTTTCCCACCTCTGGACCACACGGGCTGGCCTTTCTGTCCCTTTGTAGTTGGATGTAGTGGGTGAGGAAGTGGTGAATTGCCTTGAAGAAGCAGGACTCTCTGAGACTCTCTTGTGTCATACAGTCGTGATGGAAACTGCCACTTTCAAATCAGGCACCAGGAACAGAGTGTAAGATCACAGCTTTGATTCCTGCCAGCGGGGACCTAGGGGAATTCTCTCTAAGCCTAATCACTAGGCAGCAGGATTTTTTAATGGTATTTATAAACAATTCAGCATCAGTCCAGACCCAGTCTAGCACAAATGAGCTTGAATTCCTGCCACGTGACTGTGGACCAGGCCCAGGAGTTTCTCTCTAATCTATGTGACCATGGCCCTGCCCAAGGGGTCTCTTATCTACTTGTTAAAGGGGATCATGAGCTGGAATTCCAAGCAGGAAGTATACTTACAGAGGCAGAAGCAAAGGTTAGACAAACTGCTGTTTTCATAGACAAATAAGGGGCTCAGTTTTATCCCAAACACTTGCCTAGAAGGCATACTTGGCCTGTCCAAGGACTGAATTGAGTCCCACATGAAGGTATGCTTAGCTTAACACTTGATAGCTCTCAATATGGCCTTCTTGGAGGTAGGTTCTTTTGCACATGTAATTAGTTAAAGTGAAGTCATGCTGGGTTGAAGCAAATCCTTAATTCAATGGCTGCTGTTTAAAAGAAAACAGACAGAAGGCAGGGAGAGAAGACCGTGCACAGAGATGGCATTATGCTTTTACCGCCAATTACTGCTGGAAATAGTTATAAGACAGCAAGAGGCAAAGGAGGATCTTCCCTAGAGACAACCACCACCCTGCTGATCTGTTGGGGGTTACAGCCTTTGGGGCCATGAGAGAATACATTTCTGTTGATTTGAGCCCTCAGGCTATGTGCTCCTCCATTGCACTGTCAGGAAACTAAGCGATGTAGCACCCCAGCTCCTCCACAAACACCAGCTGAGGACCCAGCACCTCCTCTTTCTGGGGCAGACTTGTCCCTGTCCAAGACAATGCAGACAACTACAAATTGTTAACCAAATGCTACATCTCTTTCAGGTGCCCAGCCCAGCTCACACGTTCTTTTCTTTGCCAAGAATGTAGAGCAAGAAGGTGATTTTATTAGTGTAATTGCTGTTAAATTTAGCCAGAGAGGCAAGCCATTTGCAGTGAGTACAAAGTAAGACATTCAGCAGACTGATTTTCAAATAGTGTGGTCTTTTTTCTCCTTTTCTGAAAGAGACATTGACTAATTTTATATCTAATAATGACATAATTCTGCTTACTTCAGCAGTAAAAGTTGAAACAAGGGGCTCAATCAGCAGATTTTATAAAGACATTCATTGAATTCAGGGATCCAGAGGAATTTGGACTATTAATCCCAACCCTGGATTAGCCCAGTTTCTTTTTTATTGTCTTTTCAAGACAGGGTCTCCCTGTAGCCCCAGCTGTCTTGGAACTCACTCTGTAGACCAGGCTGGCCTTGAACTCACAGAGATCAATCTGCCTCTGCCTCCCAAGTGCTAGGATTACAGGTGTGTGCCACCATGCCCAGCTAGAATGCTTTTGTTTTCTTTTTTCTTTCTTTCTTTATTTTTTTTTATCAAATCTAGACTCATGTCCCCCACCCTATCTCCCCACCCCACCAAAGCTCACGCATTCTGCCAAACATGCTTTTCATCTCTTTTTCAGTCTTTCTCAATATTCTCCATGTGGAAGTTGACTGTTTTGAGCAGAAGTTCACTGTTTCAGTCAGTTCTTTGATGCAGTCCTTTCTGTTGTTGTTGTTGTTGTTTCCAATATGCATCACTCCCAACTGTTATACAAAAGCTCAAGGGTCCATGCACAGGAAATACTTACAACTAGGTAATTGGCACTAGCATCCACAGATGAGGGATACGTCGTCCGTTGTTTTTCTGGGACTGTGTTACTTCACTCAGCATGATGTCCTCTAGCTCCAGCCATTTTCCTGCAAAGTGCATGATGTCATCTTTCTTAACTGCTGCATAGAACTCCATTGTGTAGATGTACCATATTTTCTCTATCAGTTCTCTATCACTCATCAGTTGAGGGGCATTTAGGTTGGTTCCAGCTCCTTGCTATTGTGAAGAGAGCTGAAATAAACATGGCTGTGCATATATCTCTGTGGTGGGGTAAGCCTTGAGGGTACATGCCCAGGAGTGGTATGGCTGGGTCAGGTGGCAAGTTCATTCCAAGTCTTTCAAGGGTTCTCCACACTGTTTTCCATAGTGGCTGCATGAGTTTACATTCCCACCAGCAGTGGATGAGTGTTCCCCTTTCCCCACAACCTCTCCAGCACTTGGTATCATTTGTTTTCTTGATCCTAGCCAGTCTTATTGGAGTAAGATGATATCTTAAAGTGGTTTTGATTTGCATTTCCTTAATGATTAGTGACA
>VZQC01013305.1:504610-564597 GCA_009823505.1 Rhizomys pruinosus
CAACAACAACAGAAAATACTGCATCAAAGAACTGACTGAAACAGTGAACTTCTGCTCAAAACAGTCAACGTCCCCATGGAAAATATTGAGAAAGACTAAGAGATGGAAAGCATGTTTGGCAGAATGCACGAGCTCTGACGGGGTGGGGGAATGAGCGGGAACACGGGTCTAGATTTGTTAAAAATAAATAAATAAATACATTAAAAAAAATAAAAATAAAAAAATAAAATAAAATAAAGGGGATCATGAGCTGGAATTCCAAGCAGGAAGTATACTTACAGAGGCAGAAGCAAAGGTTAGACAAACTGCTGTTTTCATAGACAAATAAGGGGCTCAGCTTTATCCCAAACACTTGCCTAGAAGGCATACTTGGCCTGTCCAAGGACTGAATTGAGTCCTACATGAAGGTATGCTTAGCTTAACACTTGATAGTTCTCAATATGGCCTTCTTGGAGGTAGGTTCTTTTGCACATGTAATTAGTTAAAGTGAAGTCATGCTGGGTTGAAGCAAATCCTTAATTCAATGGCTGCTGTTTAAAAGAAAACAGACAGAAGGCAGGGAGAGAAGACTGTGCACAGAGATGGCATTATGCTTTTACCGCCAATTACTGCTGGAAATAGTTATAAGACAGCAAGAGGCAAAGGAGGATCTTCCCTAGAGACAACCACCACCCTGCTGATCTGTTGGGGGTTACAGCCTTTGGGGCCATGAGAGAATACATTTCTGTTGATTTGAGCCCTCAGGCTATGTGCTCCTCCATTGCACTGTCAGGAAACTAAGCGATTTAGCACCCCAGCTCCTCCACAAACACCAGCTGAGGACCCAGCACCTCCTCTTTCTGGGGCAGACTTGTCCCTGTCCAAGACAATGCAGACAACTACAAATTGTTAACCAAATGCTACATCTCTTTCAGGTGCCCAGCCCAGCTCACACGTTCTTTTCTTTGCCAAGAATGTAGAGCAAGAAGGTGATTTTATTAGTGTAATTGCTGTTAAATTTAGCCAGAGAGGCAAGCCATTTGCAGTGAGTACAAAGTAAGACATTCAGCAGACTGATTTTCAAATAGTGTGGTCTTTTTTCTCCTTTTCTGAAAGAGACATTGACTAATTTTATATCTAATAATGACATAATTCTGCTTACTTCAGCAGTAAAAGTTGAAACAAGGGGCTCAATCAGAAGATTTTATAAAGACATTCATTGAATTCAGGGATCCAGAGGAATTTGGACTATTAATCCCAACCCTGTATTAGCCCAGTTTCTTTTTTATTGTCTTTTCAAGACAGGGTCTCCCTGTAGCCCCAGCTGTCTTGGAACTCACTCTGTAGACCAGGCTGGCCTTGAACTCACAGAGATCCATCTGCCTCTGCCTCCCAAGTGCTAGGATTACAGGTGTGTGCCACCATGCCCAGCTAGAATGCTTTTGTTTTCTTTTTTCTTTCTTTCTTTATTTTTTTTTATCAAATCTAGACCTGTGCCCCCATCCCCCACCCCACCGAAGCTCATGCATTCTGACCAACATGCTCTTTCATCTCTTTTTCAGTCTTTCTCATATTCTCGTGGAAGTTGACTGTTTTGAGCAGAAGTTCACTGATTTCATGTCAGTTCTGTTGATGCAGAGTCCTTTCTGTTGTTGTTGTTGTTTCCAAATGCATCACTCCCAACTGTTATACAAAAGCTCAAGGGTCCATGCACAGGAAATATTACAACTAGGTAATGGCACTAGCATCCACAGATGAGGGAATACCATTCGTCGTTTGGTTTTTCGTGGACTGTGTTACTTCACTCACATGATGTCCTCGTAGCTCCAGCCTTTTCCTGCAAAGTGCATGATGTCATCTTTCTTAACTGCTGCATAGAACTCCCATTTGTGTAGATGGTACCAATATTTTCTCTATCCACTCATTCAGTTAGAGGGCATTTAGGTTGGTTCCATCTCCTTGCTATTGTGAAGAGAGCTGAAATAAACATGGCTGTGCATTATCTGTGGTGGTAAGCCTTGAGGGTACATGCCCAGGAGTGGTATGCTGGTCAGTGGAAGTCATTCCAAGTCTTTCAAGGGTTCTCCACACTGTTTTTTATAGTGGTGCAAGTTTTTATTTCCACCAGCAGTGGATGAGTGTTCCCCTTTCCCCACAACCTCTCCAGCACTTGTTAATCATTTGTGTTTCTTGATCCTGCCAGTCTTATTTGGAGTAAGATGATATCTAATGGTTTTGATTTGGATTTTCCCTTAATGATTAGTGAGTTGAACACTTTTAAGGTGTTTCTCAGCCCATCTCTAATTCCTCACTTTGTGAAGTCCTTTCAGCCTTTGCTCCATCTATTGAGTGGGTCATTTTTTCTTCTTTGTTTTTTGAGTAGTTATATATTCTGGAAATCAATGCTTTGTTAGAAGTATCTGCGTAAAGGTTTCCTCCCACTCTTAGGATTTCTCTTCACTTCCTTGATGTGTTTTTTTGATTGTACAGAAGCTTTTTGAGTTTTATAAGGGTTCCATTTGTCAAATGTCGACTTATTTCTTGCACAGCTGCATGTCTTAGTTAGGAGTCTTTTCCTACGACTATGTATTGTAGTCTGCTGCCAACTTTTTCTTCTATTGCCTTCAGAGTTTGGGGTTTCACATTGAGGTCTTGATCCATCTGGAGTTGACTTTTGTACAGCGAGAGGTAGGGGTTTAATTCATTCTTATGAAGTGGTGATTCATTTTGCCAACACCACTTGCTGAAGATGCTGTCTTTTCTCCATTGTGTTCTTCTTGGCCCCCTTGTCAAATATGGAGGTGGCTGAATTTGTATGTGCTCAGATTTTGGATCTTCGGTTTTGTTCCAATTGTCAACAGGTTTGTTTTTGCCAGTACCAGGATGTTTTTATGACTATAGCCTTAAGTATAGTTTGAAGTCTAGTGTAGAGATCCCCCCTGTTGGTCTTTTAGCTCAGGGGTGGCTGATTTGGGGTCTTTTGTTATTCCAAATGAATTTTAGGGACTTTTTTTTTTTCCAGCCTGTGAAACTCTTGGGGATTTTGTTTTGATTGGGATTGCAGTTAAATCTAATACAAGAGTTTCTGTGTAGATGGACAATCTATTTAAGTTTTCCAATCCATGAGCATGGGAGTTGTTTTCCAATCTCTTGATGGTACTTCATTTTTCTCTTCTTAGGGTTTAAATTTTTGTTGTAGAGCTCTTTGGTGTCTTTGGTAGGTTTGTTCCTAGGTATTTTATGTGTTTTTGAGGCTATTGTGAGTGGGAAGGTCTCTTTATATTCTCTTCTCCCTCAGTTGCGTTCTCTTTGTTAAGGAAGACATGAATTTTAGGGTTAATTTGTATCCTGCCACTTTGCTGAGCTGTAACATTCTAGGATTTGCTGGTGGAGTTTGCCATCCTTTAGTAAACCTATTATATCATCAGCAAATAGGGATGCTTTGACTCCTCGTTTTCCAATGTAGTTATCCCTTATTCCTTGTCGCCTGTTGAAGTTTTTTTTTTTCCTTTTTTCCTTTTGTTCCTTTGTTTCAAGCACTATATTGGAGAGGATGATAGGGGGCAGCCTTACAAGTTCCAGCCTTTAAGGGAATGTTCTGTCATTCCCCATTTAGGATTGTATGCTGTGGGTTTCCTGTATATGGCCTTTGATTACATTGAGGAATGATCCTCCAATCCAATTCCTCTAGACTTTAAGCATGAAGGGATTTGGATTTGTCAAAGGCGTTTTCAGCAAGTCAATTGAGATGATGGTGGGTTTTTTTCTTTCAGTCCAATTTATGGTGTTTGATGATGTTTATTGATATTGTTATGTTGAACCATCCCTGCATCTCTTGTATGAATCCAACTTAGTCATGATGGAGGATTTTCTTGATGTGGGTCTGTATGTGATTTGCCAGTATCCTGTTTAGAATTTTGGCATCTGTTTTCATTAGAGAGATGGGTCTATAATTCTCCTTTGTTGTATCTTTGCCTGGTTTTTTGTAATAGAAGATGCTAGGCTTCTAGAAGGAATTGGGAGAATTCCCTCTGTATCCTTCTAAACAATTCAGTAATAATGGTTGTAGGTCTTTCAAAATGTTATTAGAATTCTGCCATGAAACCGTCTGGGCCTGGGTTTTTTTTAGTTGTGAGGTTTTATTACATCTTCATTTCTTCATGTATTATGGTCTGTGTTAAGCGTCGATCTTCTTCATGGGTTAGTCTTTGGTATTCCCAGGATTTCTGATATTCATTCCTTTTTCTTCTAGGTTTTCAAACTTGGTAGGGTATAGGTTTTTGAAGATTTCCCATATGATTTTCTGGATCTTTTTCCTTTCTGTTGTGGTATTTCCCTTTTTATCATGGTTGTATTGATTTGAGTTGTTTTCTTTCTTTTGGTTAACTGGGCTAGAGGTCGTGTCTATCTTGTTTTATTTCTTTCAAAGAACCTGGATCTCATTGATTTTTTGTATTGGTTTCTTTGTTTCTATTTCATCGATTTCGTCTCTGATTTTGTTTATTTCTTCCTGTCTGTTGCATTTAGGGTTCATCTGTTTTTTTTTTTTTTTTTAGCTGAAGTGTTAGATCATTTACTTGTGCTCTTTCTGTTTTTTTTTTTCGTTTTCTTTTTTTTTTTTTTTAGAAATCCATTTATTGAAAATCTCCCAAATGCCTCACATATCAGTTTAGATCCTGGAAACACAACAGTGAAAGCAAGTACTGAGCCAGGAACTGTCTAAGTGTGTTACGTAGATTAACTCAATAGTCTTCATAATAATCTTTCAAGACAGTTGTTATTACTGGTCTTGTATCGTTTTTTCTATTATAAAATTTATTTATTTTTTTTTTCACATTAAATTTATATAGATAATATATATATATTATAATTTTAACAAATCTAGACCCGTGTTCCACCCATGTCCCCACCCTGCCAGAGCTCATGCATTTCTGCAAACATGTCTTTCATCTCTTTCTTCAGTCTTTCTCATGTTCTCCATGTGGAAGTTGACTGTTTTGAGCAGCAGTTCACTGTTCAGTCAGTTCTTTCTGTTTTCTTTTTTTTTTGTTTATTTTATTATTTTGTATGTGTATGAATGTACTGTCTGCATGTAGGTCTGTGCACCCGTGTCATGCAATGCCGCGGAGGTCAGAGAGGGCTCTCCGATTCCCCTGGAACTGAGCTCTCCTGGAATTGGAGAGTTACAGGCGGTTCTTAGCGGCCATGTGGGTTGCTGGGGATCGAACCGGGTCCTCTGCAAGAGCGGTCGGCGCTCTTAACTGCTAGGCTATCTCTCCAGCCCTCTTTCTGTTTTTCTAATGTAGCGCCAAGGGCTTAAACTTCCCTCTTAGCACTGCTTTAAGTTATCCCATAGGTTTGTGTTGTGTTGTATTGTATTTGTCATTCAGTTCCAGGAATCCTTTTACTTTTTTCTTTATCTCTTCCTTGACCCATTCATTATTCAAGAGTGTGTTGTTTAGTCTCCATGTGTCTTGTAGGCAGTAGGGCTCATCCTGGTGTTGGTGTTGAGCTTTATTTGACTGTGGTCTGATAGAATGCATGAGTTATTTCAATTTTTTTGTATTTGTGGAGGTTTCTCTGTGTCACAGTATGGTGGTCGATTTTGGAGATGTTTTTGGGGTGCTGAGTAGAATGTATTCTCTGGTATTTAGGGTGGAATATTCGGTTAGGGTCTATGAGGTCCATTTGGGGTTATTCATTCAGTTCAGATGTCTCTCTGTGTTATTCTTTGTCCTGTTGCCTTCCAAAGGACTCGTGGGGTATTGAAGTCCCCTACTATGAGTGTACTGGGTTAGTGTGATTTGTGGTCCTGGAGAATTTTGTTATAAAGATTTGGTGCACCGAGTATTGGGGCATATATATTCATAATTGTGAAATCTTCTTGGTGAATTATTCCTTGATAAAAATGTAGTGGTCCTCTTTGTCTCTTTGATTTCTTTTACTTTGAAGTCTATTTTGTCTGATATTAAAATAGCAACACCTGCTTTCTTTTGTTACCATTTTCTTGGATATTGTTTTTTCCATCTTTCACTTTAAGGTGATGTCTGTCCTTGAAGGTAAGATGTGTTTCTTGTAGACAGCATTTATATGGATTTTTTTCTTTAATCCAATCTCCCAGTCATCTATTTTGATTGGGGGAATTTAGTCCATTAATATTTAAGGTTATACTGATAGTTGTGTTGCTCCTTTTGCTTATTATCCATTGTGTGTTTGGTTTATGTTTCTGCTTCTGCAGTTATAGTTTTATTATTTCTCTTTCTAGCTGCCTGGGGATGGTTGCTCCTCTTTCTGTCCTTTGAATTGCTTCCAGTTTCTGAAGGTTTGGTTTCCAGACATGTATTCTTTCATCTTGTTTATGTCATGGAAGGTTTTTCTCTCTCCTTCATTTAATCACATTTTGTTTTTCTGGGTATAGTAACCGTGTTGCATCTGCTTGTCCTTTAACTGGGAATGCTTTGCTCCAGTGTTCTTCTTGCTGTTTCATAGTTTGCATTGAAAAGTCAGTTGAATTCTGATAGGTTTCCCCTTATAGTCACTTGTTGTTTTTCTCTTGGGCTTTAAGGATGTTTTGTCTTTGTTGGGTGTCTAGCATTTTAACTTTGTGTGGCATGTGGAGAATTCTTTTCTGATTTCTGTTGTCGGTTCTATTGCTTCTTGTATTTGTATTGGTGTTTCTTTTTTGTTTGGGAAGTTTTCATCTGTTATATCTGTTGAAGATCTGGTCAATACCATTATCCTGGGATTCTTCTCCTTCCTCCTACCCTTATGATGCGAGGTTGATCTTTTCATAGTGTCCCACAGTTCCTGGGTTGTTTCCACTGTTTGTGTATTTTTAATTTTCATAATCTTTCCTTGAAGTTTTTAGTTGTCCTTTGTTATCTTCCAGTCTATATTCTTTTTCTGTTTCCTCCATTCTGCTTCTGAGGCTTTTTCCATTCCTTTCCTCTTGATTGGATGAGTGTTTTGATTCCTTTTCATTCCTCTTCTGATTTCTTTAGTGTTTCTATCTTCTTTGGAGCTTCCCAATCTCTTTCCTGTAGCTCTTTGCTTTCAGCTGGTTGGTTTCCTTATCGTTTTCAGCTGGGACTTTTCATTGTTTCACATTCCTTCTGGGAGTTTGTCATTTCCTCTCTCTAGGTCCTTCTGAGTTCTCCTCAGTTCTCTTTTCTTAGTTCTTTGATTTGCTTTATATCATGTAACTTCTTTAAGTATGTTCACCAACTGTCTTTCTAATATCTGTGTCCTGGGCATCCCCAGGCGGGATCCCATGTAGGAATGTGTCCAGTAGGTGTTGGTAGAGTTTTGGTGAGGATTATCCTGCCCCTTTCTTGTGTTTGTCTCTTCGTCATATTCCTGGCATGTGGGCTTCTCCTGCCGTGATATTCCAATTGTGAGTCCCAAATGCCTCCACCTGTGTTGAAGGCCTTGCTTGCTTGCTTCCTTCAGATGCCTTCGTATCTGAGGCTGGGCAGGGGGGGTGCTCTTTAGCCTGCGTCCCGGTACTGTGTGCTCCAGCTGGCTTGGGAGATCTTAGATCTCAAGACTCACAAAGCCCTACCTTCTAACCAGCTGGGAGGGAAACTCCACCCCCACAGCCACAAAAAGCCAATTAAGCCGAAGACAACTGGATTAACTAGATTTAGTCAAACAACAATCAGCCTTGCTGAACACCCAACTCCTACCTACCTTCCTGCACTTCAGCGTCACTTGGGAGCTTCCGAGCTTTGTTTTTTTTTTTTTTGTCTTTTGGTCTTATTTGAGACAAGCTCTCCTTTAAGTACCAGCTGCTGCAATCCCTATGTAGAGCAGGTTGGCCGTTGAACTCACAGAGATCGTGCCTGCCGTCTGCTTCCCCATGCTGGACCAAAGGATGCTACCTTGCGCCAGCAGAATGCTTTGATTTTTTTTGTTTTCTTTGGTTTGTTTTCTTGTTTCTTTATTTATATTTGTTGTTGTTGTTGTTGTTTTTTCTTTTTTAATTTTTTAATTTATGTTATTTGTCTAGTGTATGAGTGGTACTGTCTGCATTAGGTTGGTGACCCATGTCATACCAATTGTGAAGAGTCAGAAGAAGCGTCTGATTCCCCTGGAAACGGAGTTAAAGTGTTCTTAGCTGCCATGTGGGTGCTGGAATCGACACCAGGTCCTTTGCAAGAGTAGTGGTGCTCTTAACCGCTGAGCCTGTATTCTCAGCCCCAGGGATGCTGTCATCTTTTAAAATTGCTATTTGGGGGCTGGGAGAGATTAGCCTAGCGGTTTTAAGAGCGCCGACCGCTCTTACAGAGACCCGGGTATCGATCCCCGCACCACATGGCGGCGAGGAACATTGCCTTGAAACTCCCTCTTCCAGCGAGAACTCCAGCTCCAGTTCGGGGAATCGAAACCTGCTTCTGACCTCCTTGCGATGCATTGCACGACACGGGTGCACAAACCTATATGAGACAGTAATTTCATACCACATACAGATAAATAAATTAAAAAAAAATATTAGCTATGTTGACACACCTTTAATACCAAGCACTAGGAAGCAGTGGCAGACAGACGTCTGTGAGTTCAAGCCAGCCTGTCTGTCTAGACATTCAGGCCAGTCAGGGCTGCAGGATAAAAAAAAAAATGCTTTTTCATCTGGAGCTGTGGTGTAACATTACCTTTAATCCAGCACTTGGGAGACAGGCAGGCAGCCTTCTTGAACAAGCAAGAATCACAACCTGGATTACTAGCAAAGTTCCAGCCAGCTGAAGACTGATAGAGAGACCCTGACTCAAGAAACAACAAGAACACAATGTGTTTGGATGTTGCAGATTTTGGAGTTTTCAAAACAATACATTAGTAATGGATTCTAGGTTTTGTGTAGTAAAAAAAGTTTAGGGACAATTTCCAAAAATGGCCGCCAAACATACTTTCTGCCATTCTGTGCTACTATTTATGTAAAAGTAGCATTCTTCCCCCAGCATTGACAGTTATAGAATCAAAATATTGAAAGGATGCTTTATGTCCTACACTGTCAAGGATCACACTCAACATCGTAGATTTCTTTTTATAACAGGGCTTTTAAGATATCATCTCCCTTCCATAAGATGGGCAAAGGATCAAGGGAAAACAATGATACCAAGTGCTTGGAGGGTTGTGGGGAGAAAGGGGAACACCATCCACTTCGCTTCCGGTGGGAATGTAAACTCATAACAACCACGTATGGAAAGCAAGTGTTGGAGGAACCCTTATAAAAGACTCCAAAAATGAAGGCTTTACCAGTCTGACCCAGTCATACTAACTCCTGGGTAATAATACCACAAGACGTCCTTACTGAGGGAACCTACTGCATCAGGCCATGTTTTATGAGGTCTTCATTAACATTAATATCGAAGGGCTGGAACCAACCCCAGTCCCTCAACTGACAAGTGGTATAAATGAAAATGTGGTACATCTACACATATGAGTTACTATGCAGCTGGTGAAGGAAAGATGACATCATGAAATTTGCAGGTAAGATGGATGGAACTAGAAAAATATTTGTTAAGTGAAGTAACACTCAGTCCCAGAAACAAAAACAATGAATGATATCCCTCATCTAGTGGATGTTAGTGCACAATGTACCTAGTTGTAAGGCAAAGAAGCAACGATTAATGGTTATTTCCTCAGATCTGAAAACAATGATGCTCTATATTGTGAATCACTAACAGGTTCTAGAACTAAGTTACCATTTATTTTCAGAGTTAGAAATTTGGTATATGGGTGTGAGAGTATGTAGCCATATTTTAGGTAATATAAGTCCAAAAGAGTTGATTTCTAAAATAAAACACAGTAGGTGTAAAAGTTCGAGGCTGGCTGGGCATGGAGCACACGCCTTAATCCTAGGCACTCCGTAGTCGCAGAGGCAAATGGATCTGTTGTTGAGTCAAGGCAGCCTGTCTTACTGGAGCGAGTTGTCCACGGACAGCTGTGAGAGCTACAAGAACTTGTCTTGAAAAAGAAAAAAGAACAAAAAAATGTATCGCAGTCTGTGTAACTATTAGCCTTTTCTGGAATGCTTATTAAGACCAGACTGTAATGCTCCATGCATTCAGCGCGGTTTAACGCGATAAACTCTGTTCCTTGCCCTCAGAGGTCAAACTAAGTCCCAGGGGGACTATGCATGGGGCTATCTATATCTGCAAAGTGTGAGCCACCAGTCTTCCTGTGCAGGGAGGTCTTGGAGATCCACTAATGGGGATTCAGCCAGAGTACATTCTATAAAAAAGAAAGTCTGTATCATGCTTCAAAAAAGCGAAAGGCCTTGGTTTAGCAAGACCGTGACTTTTGTCCCAGGGATGGAACTGGATAATGACAAAAGCCAAAAGGAGCCAGGGGCTCCTCCCTCCCCCAAAACCTAAGTGACTTGCGAGGACCAATATCCTCAAGATGACTTTTGATGAAAACAAAAAACCGTTGGTATATCCTGAATTAGACTTGTGTGGCTTAAACATCCAAAAAGGAAAGTATAACCAGAATAAATAAATATTAAGGCTGAGAAATTGTACTTAGGTATAAAATTGAGATCTAGTAAAAAGACCAAGAGTAAAAAAAAAAAAAAAGAGCACAGTGTTTTTTTGCCCGCTTCTGACCTCCGCGGCATTGCACGACACGGGTGCACAAACCTATATGCAGACAGTACATTCATACACATACAGAAATAAATAAAATTAAAAAAAAAATTGCTATTTGACACACCTTTAATACCAGCACTCAGGAAGCAGTGGCAGACAGAGCTCTGTGAGTTCAAGGCCAGCCTCGTCTTCCTAGACAGTTCCAGGCCAGTCAGGGCTGCAGGATAAAAAAAAAAATGCTTTTTATCTGGGTGTGGTAACATTCACCTTTAATCCCAGCACTTGGGAGACAGAAGCAGGCAGCCTTCTATGACAGCAAGTCCAACCTGGTTTACATAGCAAGTTCCAGGCCAGCTGAGACTATAGAGAGACCCTGACTCAAAACAACAAGAACACAATGATGTTTGAGTTGCTGATTTGAGTTTCATAAAACAAATCATTTAATGGATTCTGGTTTGGTTTTAGTAAAAAAAAGTTCTGGAAATTTCCAAAATGGCCCCAAACATACTTCTGCCATTCTGTGCTACATATTTATGTAAAGTAGCATTCTCAGCATTGACAGTTATAGAATCAAAATATTGAAAGGATGCTTTATGTCCTACACTGTCAAGGATCCACTCAACATCTAATTCTTTTTAAATACAGGGACCTTTTAAGATATCATCTCACTCCAATAAGACTGGCAAGGATCAAGAAAACAAATGATACCAAGTGCTGGAAAGGTTGTGGGGAAAGGGGAACACTCATCCACTGCTGGTGGGAATGTAAACTCATACAACCACTATGGAAAGCAGTGTGGAGAACCCTTAAAAGACTCAAAATGAGCTTACCATCTGACCCAGTCATACTACTCCTGGGTATATACCCACAAGACTCATCTTACTGAGGAGATACATGCACAGCCATGTTTATTGCAGCTCTCTTCATAATATCGAAGAGCTGGAACCAACCCCAGTGCCCCTCAACTGACAAGTGGATAGAGAAAATGTGGTACATCTACACAATAGAGTTCTATGCAGCGGTAAAGAAAGATGACATCATGAAATTTGCAGGTAAATGGATGGAACTAGAAAATATTATGTTAAGTGAAGTAACACAGTCCCAGAAAAACAAACAATGAATGATATCCCTCATCTGTGGATGCTAGTGCCAATTACCTAGTTGTAAGGCAAATTGAGCAACGTTAATGTTATATTCCTTGTGATCTGAAAACAACTGTGCTCTTATATTGTGAATCACCTAACAGGTTCTAGAACTAAGTTACCATTTATTTTCAGAGTTAGAAATTTTTGGTATATGGCTGGAGAGTATGTATGCATATTTTAGAGTAATATAAGATCAAAAGAGTGATCAAAATAAACACAGTAGTTAAAAGTTTCAGGCTGGCTGGGCATGGAGGCACACGCCTTTAATCCTAGCACTCCGGAGGCAGAGGCAAATGGATCTTTGTGAGTTCAAGGCCAGCCTGGTCTATGGAGCGAGTTCCAGGACAGCTGGGGCTACAGGGAGAACTTGTCTTGAAAAAGAAAAAAAAGAAAAAAAAAGTATCAGTCTGGTGTAACTTAGCCTTTCTGGATGTTTAAGGACCATACTTAATGCTCATAGCAATTCAGCCGAGGGTCTTAACGGATAACTCTGTTCCTTGCCCTCAGAGGTCAACTAAGTCCCAGGGGACTATGCATGGGGGCATCTGCAAGTGTGAGCCACCAGTCTTCCTGTGCAGGGAGGTCTTGGAGATCCACTAATGGGACTTCAGCCAGAGTACATTCTATAAAAAAGAAAGTCTGTTCATGCTTCAAAAAGGAAAGCCTGGTCTAGCAAGACCCGACTTTGTCCCCGAGTGGATGGAACTGGTAAATGAAAAGCCAAAAGGAGCCAGGGGCTCCCTCCCTCCCCCCAAAAACCTAAGTGAACCTTGAGGACCAGATCCTCAACTGACCTTGAGAAAACAAAAACCTTGGTTATCCTGGATTAACTGTGTGGTCTTAAACATCCAAAAGGAAAGTATAACCAGAAATAAATAAATAGTAAGGCCTGAGAAATTGTACTTCAGGTATAAAACTCGAGATCTTAGTAAAAAGACCAAGAGTAAAAAAAAAAAAAAAAGAGCACAGTTGTTTTTGCCTGTCTTACTGGCAAGTGCAGCTACCATGTGGCTGCCACTGCTTTTGCCATCCTTAAAAGATGTGAGAAGACACAGCTTTTCAACCTTCCAATATGGACTGAAGACTCATGTCTCTCCAGGGGCTGTCTCAGGCCAGCAGCCTGTCTTTCCTCTGGGGCTGAGCGGGATGGTGAGTGTTGATGACCCAAAAAGAACCACGGGGGTGTGGGGGGTTGGGAGTCTCTGAACTCACTTTATTGAGTCAGGCAGCGGCTTATAAAGGCAAAAACCACAAGGGAACAGCCAATCATCTTAAAGGTCAAATAGCTAGAGCCAATGGGAAAAGTTTCAAAACAACCCTGGCTGTGCCTACCTTACTTCCTTTAGCCCCATCTTGTTTACTTCCTTTAGTCCCCTTTTGTTTACTTAGGACCAGCTGGCCCACCTACCTTACTTCCTTTGGCTGAGGTCTTGTTTCCTTAAGGCCAACTGGTAAGGGCCCCTCAGTTGTAAACAAGCCTGGCGGGCTGCTTTACTTCCTTTAAGGTGTAGCAGGCTCAAGAAGTTGCTGAGGGCCTTATGGGCCAAGAAAAAGCAGGCCCAACAAGCTACTACTGGGGTTTCAGCTTCTTCAGGGTATAGACTGCCATTGTTGGACTACCTAGGCTGTATCACGGACACCAGTACAGGAAGATCAAGACAGGATGCGGTACTTACTGGACCTCATTTGGTAACCATGGGAAGGGAAAGCCCCAGTGTGGAGCACAAGGGCAGAACTGATGGTGGTTTGGGCTTGCCAAGGAGGAGCCTTCAAACATGACATCTTTCAGCCTAATAAAAAAAAAAAATCATAAGTTGAAGATGCTAAAATCTATGATATATGTGGCATGCATATGTACATATTTTGGAGTGATGCGTATTGGAAGGAATAACAACAGCATCAACAACAACAACAACAAAGAGACTGGTTCAAAGAATTGACTGAAATGGTGAACTGCATCAAGAATTTTGAGAGGGACTGAGAAAAAGATGAAAAACATGTTTGGCAGAATGCATGAGCTCTGGTGGGGTGGGGGGGTAGGGAGGGGGAAACAAGTCTAGATTTGATTTGAAATTTTGTATGAAATGCACAAAGCTTCAATAAAAATTTGCTTTGAAAAAAAATAAACACAGGTACTTGTGCACACGGGGCGGGCAGGTGTTAGTACTGAGTGGCTTCATCGGCTGCTGTCTACCTTATTTCTTGAGTCAGGGTCTGACATGAATCTGGAGCTCACCAGTTCAGCTAGAGTGACTGGTCTATGACCCCCAGGCCTCCTCCTGTCTCCCCGTCCCCAGGCATGACAGGTCTGTCTGCTACACCTGGCTTTTACATGGTGCTAGGGTTTGAACTCAGGTCCTCACGCTTGCACAGCAAGTGTTTTACTAACTGAGCAATCTTCCCAGGCTCCAACATCTAATTCTTTATGTAAAAATAAACCAGCATATTCATCTCATTATTATGCAAATTTACTTTCATCTTTCATAAATGATAAAAAGTTAATAACAAATTTTTTAAGGTTTACTTATTGTTTTAAATATTTTAAGTTTTTAATAACTTCCATACAATGTACTTTCATCATATTAATCTCAGGCCACCTCCCCCCTCCAACTTTGAGTCCTTTTTTATTTTATTTTTTAATAGCCTATCAAGTTCAATTTGTAGTGCCCATGAACTCCTGGGTGCCAGACCTTCTACCAGAGACCACAGCCTTAAAGCAAACTGACTCTCCCTCCCCCCCATGCCAACCCATCAACTGCCCAGAGCTCCCTAGTTAGGCATGGGGGTGCAGTGTAAACCCCTTCTCCTTCCATGCTGGAGTGTTGACTGGCTCGACCTTGAACAGGTCCTGTGCAGGCAAACCACAACTTCTGTGAATTCATTACTGCAGTGCTCTTGTCATGTCTAGAAGAGATTATTTCGTTCTTGTCCTCCCTCACCTCTGGCCCTTCCAATCTTCGATGATCCCTGATACTTGGGCAGTTCTGGGTTAACCACAGTATATTGCACAAAGCAACTTCTTTGATGAGATATGTGAGCTACACTAATCTATTTGTATAGAGATACAAATTTAGAGGGCAGATTGGTACTATGTCCATTTAGCCAAATAACAACAGTAGGTGGGCTGGAGAGATGGCCTAGCAGTTAAGAGCACCGACTGCTCTTGCAGAGGACTTGGGTTCGATCCCCAGTGCCCACATGGCGGCTGAGAACCGTCTTTAACACCAGTTCCAGGGGAATCCCACACCCTCTTCTGAACTCTGCGGCATTACATGACATGGGTACACAAACCTACCTGCAGACAGTACATTCATACACATAAAAATAAAAAAATATATATATAAATAAAATAAAACAGAAATCATCAATTAAAAAAAAACACAATAGTCTTTTTCACCCCTGGGGCTTATGAGCTCCACAGCTATGAGTTCTTGGCAGGACTTACAGTACCAGGTATGTGTCCCTCTCATGTAACAGGCCTTAAGTCCAATAAGAAACCAGTTGGTCACCCCCGTCATATTCTTGCCACTATTGAGCCCATGGGCATACCTTACTATGACAGTCATTGTAGTTCACATGTATGTGTGTCTCTGTATGGGTATGTTTATATAAGTGCAGTATCTGTAGAGGCCAGAACAGGGCAAAGGACCTCTTGGAATTAGGGATGGTTGTGGTCTGCTTGATGTAGGTGCTGGGAACTGAACTCAGGTCTTCTACAAGAGCAGTACATGATCTTAACTCCTGAGCCATCTCTCCAGCCTTGTCAATCAACTTCTTTATGATTTATTAGCAATAGATGTTTTATTTGTATATTTTTGTGTATTTATATACCCGCAGTTATATAAAAAGTTCTTAAGTGAAACAGAATTAGTGAAAAGTTTAGAAGGCTAGCTTAGAGATCTGTAAGCAAGATGAAAGGCATCTCCGCTCAAGATTTGCAGGGTCAAAACCAACCCTCTTCCTCATCTCTCCTTACCTGATACCCAGCTCTTATCTCTCTGGCAATTTCCTGCAGCAAAAGAAAAGGCAGCTCTTATCCCTTGCTGTTTAAATGTCTGCATTCATCCTAAAATTCATATCCTGAAAACTAATCCAAGGTGATGGTGTTAGGAAGTGTGGCCTTGGGGCTGGAGAGATGGCCTAGTGGTTAAGAGCGCTGACCGCTCTTGCAGAGGACCCGGGTTCAATCCCCAGCACCCACATGGCGGCCAAGAACTGTCTGAATACTCCAATTCCAGGAGAACTCCAGTTCCAGAGGAGTCCGACACCCTCTTCTGACCTCCGCGGCATTGCACGACACGGGTGCACAGACTTGCATGCAGACAGTACATTCATACACATACAGAAATAAATAAAATTAATTAAAAAATTAAAAAAAAAAAAAGAAGTGTGGCCTTGGGAAATGTTATGCTTCAGATCTGAAATGTCCCCAAAAATGTTACCATGAGATCACTGTCTGGACCAGCTATTTCCAGGTAAGGACCTTGTTCAAAGAATTGAAAAAGCTCACACAAATAATAAAGTAGGAAGGGATTTTATTCAGAAGAAAACAATACAATGTGGATAGACCACAGGGGATCAGTGGACGCTGAGGAAGCAGCAGCTCAAGAGCACAGATAAAGCCGGGCGGGGGGCGCACGCCTTTAATCCAGCACTGGGGAGGCAGAGGCAGGCGGATCTTGTGAGTCAAGCCAGCCTGTCTAAGCAGAGCGAGTTCCAGGACAGCTGGGCTACAGGAGACTTCCAAAACCAAAGAAGCCGGGCCGGTGGTGACGCTTAATCTAGCACTGGGGAGGCAGAGGCAGGCGGATCTTTGTGAGTTCAAGGCCAGCCTGGTCTACAGAGTGAGTTCCAGGACAGCTGGGACTACAAGGAGACCCTGTCTTGAAAAGACAAAAAAGAGCACAGATAATGAGTCGATGCTTTCTTTTGAGTCAACAAGGAGGAGAGTTGCTTTCGAGGTGTGGGACACAGTGGTTTCCTGTCGATTGACAGTCATGTCAACCAAAATCTTTGTTTTTGTACATGTCCTTTCCCATGAAACATCTGATGAGTTTGCCTTACTGCGCACACACCCAAAACTACCCAAACTAGTCCAGGTTAGATCAGCCCATTGCTCCTAGTTCCAGGGTGTGTTTGACAACAAAAGGGGAAATACTGAGGCCAGATAGGTAGCTATAGGTTAGAGTGACCTGTAGCTTTCTTTGGAAAGGGGTGTCCACGTAGTCTGGCACAGACAGGTGTTTCAGGTTGTATAAGTGCTTTGGGGAAAAGGAGTTTGGGTAGCATGTGCTTGGAGGTCTGTCCCCTGGATGATTCTAGACCCTATCAAGTTGACAATATTAATTAGCACATCCACTAATAGGTTTACAATCTTTTTTTTTTTTGAGACAGGGTCTCTCTATAGCCCCAGCTGTCCTGGAACTTACTCTGTAAACTAGGCTGGCCTTGAACTCACAGAGATCCACTTGTCTCTGCCTCTGGAGTGCTGGGATTAAAGGTGTGTGCCACCATGCCAGGCTTAAAGACGGTTCTTAGCTACCATGTGGATGCTGGGAATCAAACCTGGGTCCTCTGCAAGAACAATTGGTACTCTTAACCACTGAGCCATCTCTCCAGCCCCAGGTTCACAATCTTATGGGCTATTAGGAGGTAATTAAAAATTAGGAGGAGGACCTAACTGAAGGGGGTTGTTCCTTGGGGCTGCGCCATTGGGGTTATATAGCTTAAAATGAGAACTTTCCTTTCTGACGCTCCCTGACTTCTGTTTCCTGGCTGCCATGAGTTGAGCAGCTTTCCTGCACCAAGCCCTTTTTCTACCATGTCTCATTTTGACCTTGTTATAGTCTTTTTTTTTTTTTTTTGTTATAGTCTTAAGAGCAATGAACTCAACTCTGAAACTGTGAGTCAAAGGTGTGGTGGCTCACACCTTTAATCCCAGTACTTGGGAGGCAGAGGCAGGTGGATCTCTGAGTTCAAGGCCAGCCTGATCTACAATACGCTCATGCACATAAAATAAAAATAAAATTTTAAAAATTAGAAAAAAGCAAGAGCCAAAGAACTTGTCTGTTCCTTTCACCATATGAAGATATAGTATCTCTGAACTAGGAGGGCCTCACCAGACACTGAATGCTGGTACACTGAAATTGAACTTCCCACCCCCAACAGTGATGATGAGAAATAAGTTTCTAGTGTGCTATAAACCAACCAAATAGACATCTCCTCATAAAAGCTACACACCTTTAATCTCAGCCTTCAGGAGGCAGAGGCTGGTGAACCTCAGAGATAGAGACAAGCCCGGTGCACATCCACACAGTGACTTCAGGCAGGCTGGGACAAGACTCTGTCAAAAATAAAAGAGCTACAGAAGCCTCTCTACAATAAAGCCTACCATGGAAAGTAATCGGGTTAAATTTAAATTTCCCACCCCAAACTCTGCAACTTCAGATGACACCACAGAGCAAATGAAGGACTGTGTGGGTCTGTCCCCAAATCTATCAGGTGAAGGACTGTGTGGGTCCATCTGCACATCTATCAGTGAAGGACTCTGTGGGTCCAACCGCACATCAACCAAGTGAAGATTGTGTGGGTCCGTGCACACATCAATCAGGTGAAGGATTGTGTGGGTCCGTCCCCACATCTATCAGGTAAAGGACTGTGTGGGTCCATGCACACATCAATCAGGTGAAGGATTGTGTGGATCCATCCCCACATCAACCAGGTGAAGGACTGTGTGGGTCCATCCCCACATCTATCAGGTGAAGGACTGTGTGGGTCCATCCCCACATCTATCAGGTAAAGGACTGTGTGGGTCCGTGCACACATCAATCGGGTGAAGGACTGTGTGGATCCATCCCCACATTAACCAGGTGAAGGACTGTGTGGGTCCATCCCCACATCTATCAGGTGAAGGACTGTGTGGGTCCGTCCACACATCTATCAGGTGAAGGCCTGTGAGAGTCTTTCCCCACATCAATCAGGTGAAGAACTGTGTGGGTCCATCTGCACATCTATCAAGTGAAGGACTGTGTGGGTCCATCCTCACATCTATCAGGTGAAGGACTGTGAGGGTCAGTCCGCACATCAATCAGGTGAAGGACTGTGTGGGTCTGTCTGCACATCTATCAGGTGAAGGATTGTATGGGTCCTTCCCCAAATCTATCAGGTGAAGGACTATGTGGGTCCATCTGCACATCAATCAGGTGAAGGACTGTGTGGGTCAGTCCCCACATCTATCAGGTGAAGGACTGTGTGAGTCCATCCTCACATCTGTCAGGTGAAGGACTGTGTGGGTCCATCTGCACATCAATCAGGTGAAGCACTGTGTGGGTCCGTCCATGAATCTATCAGGTGAAGGACTGTGTGGGTCCATCTGCATGTCTATCAGGTGAAGGACTGTGTGGGTCCATCCATACATCTATCAGGTAAAGGACTGTGTGGGTCCATCCCCACATCAATCAGGTAAAGGACTGTGTGGGTCCATCCCCACATCTATAGGGTGAAGGTCCGTGTGGGTCCATCTGCACGTCAATCAGGTGAAGGACTTGTGGGTCCATCCCCACATTAATCAGGTGAAGGACTGTGTGGGTCCATCCATACATCTATCAGGTGAAGGACTGTGTGGGTCCGTCCACACATCTATCAGGTAAAGGACTGTGTGGGTCCATCCCCACATCTATCGGGTGAAGGTCCGTGTGGGTCCATCTGCACGTCAATCAGGTGAAGAACTATGTGGGTCCATCTGCACATCAATCAGGTGAAGGACTGTGTGGGTCCGTCCACACATCTATCAGGTGAAGGACTGTGTGGGTCCGTCCACACATCTATCAGGTGAAGGACTGTGTGGGTCAGTCCCCACATCAATCAGGTGAAGGACTGTGTGAGTCCGTCCACACATCTATCAGGTGAAGGACTGTGAGGGTCAGTCCACACATGTATCAGGTGAAGGACTGTGCGGGTCTGTCTGCACGTTTATCAGGTGAAGGACTGTGTGGGTCCATCCTCACATCTATCAGGTAAAGAACTGTGAGGGTCAGTCCACACATCTATCAGGTGAAGGACTATGTGGGTCTGTCCCCACATCAATTAGGTGAAGGACTGTGTGGGTCTGTCTGCACATCTATCAGGTGAAGGACTGTGTGGGTCCGTCCACACATCAACCAGGTTCTGCTCTAAGAACTAGAACTCATGCTCTACATTCCTTCCCTTCTCGTAGAAACAGAAGGGAAAAGTAAGGCATAATCAGGATCAAAAGTGAATCTATCTGGGCCTGGTGGCACACGCTTTTAATCCCAGCACTCAAGAGACAGGCAGGTAGTTCTCTGTGAGTCTTAGAAGCCAGCATAGTTGTAGGGCGTGGTGGTGCACGCCTTTAATCCTAGCACTTGGGAGGCAGAGGCAGGCAGATCTTTTTGAGTTCGATGCCAGCCTGGTCTACAGAGTGAGTTCCAGGCCAGCTGGGGCTACAGGGAGACCCTGTCTCCAAAAGACCAAAAAAAAAAAAAAAAAGAAGCTAGCACAGTCTACATAGTGAGTTCCAGGCCAGCCAAGACTCCATCGTGAGACTGTCTCCAGAATAAAATGTGAATCAAATGACAAACGGGCAGGAATTGCGCAGAAATTCTTCCGAGGTCGGAGCCTGTCTCTCATCTGAGGAGGCATGCGGGCGTTCTCCCTCCTGATGCTGGTGAGAGTCGACCGACAGGTGGACACGTCATTTCTCAGTGTCTCTCCATCTCTCTCATCTGCTACACTTTCCTCATGATACAGAGAAAATATGTTCACACACACAAAAAAGGTGATACTGTTGGGGGACACAAGAATTGAAATGGAAGTCAGCTTCTCAGAACACCTCAGCATTTCCCTTATGGCCGAAAGGACAAACAGTTTTTAATGACTCAGTGAACAGAATGAGTTCCTTCTCTGTATCTGATCCCTGTAGGGAATACAGCCTGGAACAAAATTGCCACACTGATCATCCTTGACATTCCAGAACATCTAAAAGGATGAAGGGTGTGAAGGCTATTGAGATCCCAGAGCGGTAACACGGTAGGGTGGCCATACCCCAGCCATAGACAACTGAGCAGCCGTTAACAGTGCAGATGTGGGTGCAGCTGTTTGAACGGGAATGCCCCCCATAGGCTCCAAGTGTTTGGACAGTTTAGACCCAGTTGGAGGTGCAGCTTGGGGAGGTTTTAGGAGGTGTGGCATTGCTAGAGGAAGGACATCAGAGTGTGGGCTGTGACAGTTCTTCCGCCTTGCCAATCTCCAGTCACTCTGCTTTCTGTGCCTGCTTGAAGATGTGATGGCTTGGCTTTCTGTTCTGGCCGCCTCCTGCCGACATGCTTCCTCATCATTATGAATTGTAAGCCTCCGGAACCAAAGCCCAAATAAACTCTTCCTTTTCTAGGTTCCCTTGGCCATGGTGTTATATCACAGCAACAGAAAAGTAACTAATACAGGGGGTGAGGGCTCAGAGGCAGCAGGGAGACCCAGTGACTGCTCCTCTAATTCGCCCTTACAATCTGACTTCGTGGGTGTGCTTAGGAGGCCTGTTCACGGGGCTTCCCTGCAGCTCCTACGCTGCAGCCTCAACACAGCTATGGTATTCCTGCCAAGATCTAAAAAGGCCTGGATCCAGCAGTATCTTCTCAGCTAAGTATCTCCAGGTCCCGTCATTTACCCCAGGGAACCACCACTGAAGGTCTGTACCCATTTTTTCTTTTTGTCTTTTCAAGACAGGGTCTCCCTGTAGCCCCAGCTGTCCTGGAACTCACTCTGTAGACCAGGCTGGCCTTGAACTCACAAAGATCTGCTTGCCTCTGCCTCCCGAGTCTTAGGATTAAAGGCATTCACCACCACGCCTGGCTGTACCCCCCATTTTTAATTTTTACTTTATGTATGTTTTGCCAGGATGTATGTAAGCACACATGTGTACAATGCCCACAGAGGCCAGAATAGTATCCAACTCCCTGGAACTGGAGTTACAGATGGTTGTTGGTCTTCTTGTTTTTCCTGGTTCAGATTTAGCTCTGAGGTATATCACAAGAAACACAGCTCTCCAGAACTGGCAGCCAGAACTGACGGGAGCCAGGGAGGCTGGGCAAGCTTCTGTTTACTGAGGGGCCCACTCACATCATCTCCTCAACGTGTGGTAAGAACATAGAACCCTTCACAACCTCACAAGAACAGGCATTCAGTCTTGGAGACAATAAGGAATTCACAGTGACCAGGCTTTCCTTTTCCATGGACAGCAATGACTGTTTAATGTACATGTGGCTAAAATTAGGATCATTTCTGTTGATTCTAGGAAAGTTTAAATTGGCTTGCAGTACGGAAGCATATGGAAGACTGAAAGACCTGGTGCATCAGCAGATATGGTTCTGGAATCACTGATTGGTCCAGGAAGTCCATGACTAAAGTCCAGCTTATATTATTATTATTATTATTATTATTATTATTATTTTAAAGTACAGTTCTTTTTTTTTTTTTGTATGTGTATGAATGTACTGTCTGCATGTAGGTTTGTGCACCCGTGTCGTGCAATGCCGCGGAGGTCAGAAGAGGGTGTCAGATTCCCCTGGAACTGGAGTTCTGCTGGATTTGGAGTTACAGGCGGTTCTTAGCCGCCATGTGGGTGCTGGGGATCAAACCCGGGTCCTCTGCAAGAGCAGTCGGTGTTCTTAACNGTTTTACAGCCGGGCGTGGTGGTGAATGCCTTTAATCCTAGGGATCGGAGGCCGAGGCAAGCGGATCTTTGTGAAGTTTCAAGGCCCGGCCTGGTCTACGAGTGAGTTCCAGGACAGCTGGGCGTACAGGGAGGACCCTTGTCTTGACAAGACAAAAAAAAATGGGTACAGACCTTCAGTGGTGGTTCCCTGGGGTAAATGACGGGACCTGGAGATACTTAGCTGAGAAGATACTGCTGGATCCAGGCCTTTTTAGATCTTGGCAGGAATACCATAGCTGTGTTGAGGCTGCAGCGTAGGAGCTGCAGGGAAGCCCCGTGAACAGGCCTCCTAAGCACACCCACGAAGTCAGATTGTAAGGGCGAATTAGAGGGCAGTCCACTGGTTTCCCTCTGCCTCTTGAAGCCTCACCCCCTGTATTAGTTCACTTTTCTGTTGCTGTGATATAACACCATGGCCAAGGTGGGAACTAAAAGGAAGCGTTTATTTGGGCTTACAGTTAATGGTTCCAGGGAATTAAAGACCAATGTGGTGGGGAGGCATAGTGACCAGGGCTAGAGCAGAAAGCCAAGCCATCACATCTTCAAGCAGGCACAGAAAGCAGAGTGACTGGAGATTGCAAGGCGGAGAACTGTCACCGCCCACACTCTGATGTCCTTCCTCTAGCAATGCCACACTGATCATCCTTGACATTCCAGAACATCTAAAAGGATGAAGGGTGTGAAGGCTATTGAGATCCCAGAGCGGTAACACGGTAGGGTGGCCATACCCCAGCCATAGACAACTGAGCAGCCCGTAACAGTGCAGATGTGGGTGCAGCTGTTTGAACGGGAATGCCCCATAGGCTCCAAGTGTTTGGACAGTTTAGACCCAGTTGGAGGTGCAGCTTGGGGAGGTTTTAGGAGGTGGGCATTGCTAGAGGAAGGACATCAGAGGTGTGGGCTGTGACGTTTTCCGCCTGCCAATCTCCAGTCACTCTGCTCTTGTGCCTGTTTGAAGATGTGATGGCTTGGCTTTCTGTTCTGGCCGCTCCTGCCGACATGCTTCCTCATCATTATGAATTTAAGCCTCCGGAACCAAAAGCCCAAATAAACTCTTCCTTTTCTAGGTTCCCTTGGCCATGGTGTTTATCACCGCAACAGAAAAGTACTAATACAGGGGTGGAGGGCTCAGAGGCAGCAGGGAGACCCAGTGACTGCTCCTCTAATTCGCCCTTACAATCTGACTTCGTGGGTGTGCTTAGGAGGCCTGTTCACGGGGCTTCCCTGCAGCTCCTACGCTGCAGCCTCAACACAGCTATGGTATTCCTGCCAAGATCTAAAAAGGCCTGGATCCAGCAGTATCTTCTCAGCTAAGTATCTC
Organism: Rhizomys pruinosus; assembly: GCA_009823505.1. Classification (NCBI taxonomy): domain Eukaryota; kingdom Metazoa; phylum Chordata; class Mammalia; order Rodentia; family Spalacidae; genus Rhizomys; species Rhizomys pruinosus. The sequence continues at coordinate 528,371 of VZQC01013305.1, forward strand.
CAGGTCCCGTCATTTACCCCAGGGAACCACCACTGAAGGTCTGTACCCATTTTTTCTTTTTGTCTTTTCAAAAGACAGGGTCTCCCTGTAGCCCCAGCTGTCCTGGAACTCACTCTGTAGACCAGGCTGGCCTTGAACTCACAAAGATCGCTTGCCTCTGCCTCCCGAGTCCTAGGATAAAGGCAATTCACCACCACGCCGGCTGTACCCCCCATTTTTAATTTTTACTTTATGTATGTTTGCCAGGATGTATGTTAAGCACACATATGTACAATGCCCACGAGGCCAGAATAGTATCCAACTCCCTGGAACTGGAGTTACAGATGGTTGTTGGTCTTCTTGTTTTTCCTGGTTCAGATTTAGCTCTGAGGTATTCACAAGAAACACAGCTCTCCAGAACTGGCAGCCAGAACTGACGGGAGCCAGGGAGGCTGGGCAAGCTTCTGTTTACTGAGGGGCCCACTCACATCATCTCCTCAACGTGTGGTAAGAACATAGAACCCTTCACAACCTCACAAGAACAGGCATTCAGTCTTGGAGACAATAAGGAATTCACAGTGACCAGGCTTTCCTTTTCCATGGACAGCAATGACTGTTTAATGTACATGTGGCTAAAATTAGGATCATTTCTGTTGATTCTAGGAAAGTTTAAATTGGCTTGCAGTACGGAAGCATATGGAAGACTGAAAGACCTGGTGCGTCAGCAGATATGGTTCTGGAATCACTGATTGGTCCAGGAAGTCCATGACTAAAGTCCAGCTCTATATTGATTATTATTATTATTTATTATTATTATGTTTTAAAGTACAGTTCTTTTTTTTTTTTTTGTATGTTGATGAATGTACTGTCTACTGTAGGTTTTGTGCACCCGTGTCGTGCAATGCCGCCGGAGGTCAGAAGAGGGTGTCAGATTCCCCTGGAACTGGAGTTCTGCTGGATTTGGAGTTTACAGGCGGTTCTTAGCCGCCATGTGGGTGCTTGGGGATCAAACCCGGGTCCTCTGCAAGAGCAGTCGGTGTTCTTAACTGCTAGACCATCTCTCCAGCCCCCCAGCTTATATTATTATATTAAAAAAAATACCTGCCAAGCAACATGTCCCAACAAATATTTAAAATATTTTTAAAATGGTCATAGCTGGATATAAAGCATGCATTTATCGGCTAGAGAATGGCTCAGGTTTAAGAGCCGACTGCTCTCTGCAGAGACTCTGGTTAGATCCCCAGCACCCACAGGCAGCTGGAACGTCCGTAACCCCAATTCCAGGAGAACTCCAGTTTGCGGGAATCCGACACCCTCTCTGACCTCCGTGGCATTGAACGACACGGTGCACAAAAATACAGCCGACAGTACTTCATACCATAAAAAAAAAAGCATGCATTTATCTAAAATCATGGGAGTAGTAAAGAAGACCACTTCTGTGAAATCCTTAAAAAGGCAAGTTTGCCAGGCGTGGTGGCGCACCCCTTTAATCCTAGCACTTGGGAGGAGAGGGAGGCGGATCTTTGTGAGTTCAAGGCCAGCCTGGTCTACAGAATGAGTTCCCAGGACAGCTGGGGGCTTCAACGGAGGAGACCCGGTGTCGCGAAAAGATCCCAAAAAAAAAAAAAAAAAAAAAAAAAGGCAATTTTAAAACTTTGGAGCCAAGTGTAAAGGTCTGAAAGACTCAGGAAACTCCCACTAGTGAGGTGCACTGTGGGAACCATTGACTGCCTTTCTCTCCATCGATTGCACATCCCAGGAAGATGAGCTCCTAGCCATTCCAGGAACTGAAGGAAAATCTAGACGAAAGCACTGAGGGCAGCAAATGTATGGTCTTTGTATCAGTGAGACAGACATACATCTCTCCATTCACCTATTTATATACATACATCTCTTTATCTATCTATCTATCTATCTATCTATCTATCTACATACATACATCTCTATCTATATACAGACATCTCTCTATTCATCTATCTACATACATACATCTCTCTATATACAGACATCTATCTATTCATCTACATACATACATCTCTTTATATACATCTCTCTACATACATACATCTCTCCATTTATCTATCTATATACATACATCTATCTACATACATACATATATCTCCCTATCTCTCTATCTATATACATACATCTCTCCATTTATCTATCTATATACATACATCTATCTACATACATACATATATCTCCCTATCTCTCTATCTATATACATACATCTCTCTATCTACATACATACATCTATCTACATATATCTCTATATACATACATCTCTATATATACATCTCTCTATATACATACATCTTTCTATACATACATCTATTTATCTATCTATATACATACATCTATCTATATACATACATCTCTCTACATACATACCTCTCTACATACATCTATCTATATACATACATCTCTCTATCTACATACATACCTCTCTCTATATACATACATCTATCTACATACATATATATCTCTCTATATATACATACATCTCTCTATCTATCTACATAAATGCATCTCTCTATCTACCTATATACATCTATCTATCTATCTATCTGCATCTCTCTATATACATACATACATCTCTATATACATCTATCTACATACATCTCTCTATTTATCTATCTATATACATACTATCTATATACATGTTTGTTTACATACTATATTTAGAACACATTTATAAATTAGATAGCTACATATGCATATATGTGTGTGTACATACACACATGCATGACATTTATCATGGAGTCAAACAATACTTAAAAGTGAATGTGGGGGCTGGAGAAATGACTCAGTGGTTAAGAGCTCCTACTACTCTTTTGGAGGACCTGGGTTCAATTCCCAGTACCCACATGGCGGCTAAGAACCATCTTTAAGTCGGGTGTGGTGCCCCACGCCTTTAATCCCAACACTCCAGAGGGAGAGGCAGGCAGATCTCTGTGAGTTCAAGGAAGCCTGGTCTACAGAGTGAGTTCCAGGCCAGCTGGGACTATAGGGAGACCCTGACTCAAAAACGAAAAAAAGCGATTGTGGGTTTCTACTTCTGGAATGTCAAAAGAAGGAATGATAAAACTCCAACTCTTCTATAAAGATGTGCAAACACTGGCAAAAATGATCTAGGATTCTGAAAAATACCTCATGGCTTATCACAAAGAGAATGTATTCAAGTAAAACACATGAATCTGGTGAAATGCCTTGTGGCATTTTAGTTTGCTATAATCTCATTCTACTTTCTCCAGCTCCAAGAGCCAATAGCTGTGAAAAGAAAACTTAGTAATAGTCATTGGAGTGAACATCGCTCTGCAGCAAGGCAGTGACCCAGCACACACGAGACCCTGGGCTGCGTCCCAGCACAGAAACAACTGCACAAATAACTATGTAAATAACATCGCAGATTGATTGTTCAAAACAATCAGCAACAACTGTTTAACACTGGTAACTGCCTGGAATGATGTTGACAGAACCAAGGAGAAGCTGATTTAAACACACACACACACACACACACACACACACACACAATTTTTAAAACTTTACAGTGAAAAACAATGAGAATTCATGAAAGCTTTGAAAAACTCTTGATAAATTCTTGGGAATTAGGGCAAGCCTGAAAAAGACCCTAAGTAATCACCTTTGGTGATTAAATAGAGTTTACTTCCTACTTAAATAGAGTCAATTTTCTGACTCTATTTAAGCAGGAAGTAAAGTAAGACATACTTGACTATTGGAACATTGAGGGTATGTTCTCTGTCATGTTACACCAGGAAACAGGCCTTCCAGGCAAAGACGCCCTCCCTAAACAGAGAGGGCTGACAATAACACACTCTGACTCCCTGCTATCCAGAATTAGCAGGCAGCCAGAATTAGCAGGCAGTCCAACTTCTGTCAGGTCTCCCTGTTACACAGTGGCCAAGCTCTACAACCCATCCAGATCAAGAGTGGCTCCTATCACACAGCATAAGTCACATAGGTCATTTTAGTTTGCCTTCAATCACTGTGATAAAACACTCTGACCAATGCCAACTTGGAGAAGAAAGAGTTTATCTGGCTCACATCTCCCAGGTTCATCACTTAGGGAGCCCAAGGTAGGAACTCAGAGCAGCCACCTGGAGGCCAGGAGCTGAAGCACAGGCCTGGAGGAATGCTGCTTACTGACTTGCTCTTCTGGCCCATGCTCAACCTTTCTTTTTTTTTCTTTTTAAAATTTTTAAATTTTATTTATTTTTATGTGTACGAATGCACTGTCTGCATGCAGGTTGGTGCACCCGTGTCATGCAATGCCGCAGAGGTCAGAAGAGGGAGTCAGATTCCCCTGGAACTGGAGCCAAAGACAGTTCTCAGCCGCCATGTGGGTGCTGGGGATGGAACTCGGGTCCTCTGCAAGAGCAGTTGGTGCTCTTAACCACTAGGCCATCTCTCTAGCCCTCAACCTGCTTTCTTATACAATACAGAACCTGCCCAGGGGTAGCACTGCCCACAGTGGGCTAGGCCTTCCCACATCACTTGACAATCCAGAAAATACCTCAGAGACATGGTCACAGGCCAGCTGTGCTGGATAGCTTTAGTGTCAACTTGACACATCTGGGTTGAGGGAGCCTCAATTGGGGAATTGGCTCCATTGGATTGGCCTGTGGCCACATCTGTGGAATATTGTCTGATTATTGAACAGTGTGGGAGGGCCCGGCCCACAATGAGTGGTGCCACCCTGGGCAGGTTGTTGTGTACCGTATAAGAAGGCAGGCTGGGCATGGGTCAGGGGAGCAAGCCAGTGAACAGCATTCCTCCATGGCCTGTGCTTCAGCTCCTACCTCCAGGTTCCTGCCCTGAGTTCCTGCCTTGGGCTCCCTAAGTGATGAACTATGACCCAGAAGATGTAAGCTGAATAAACCCTTTCCTCCCCAAGTTGGTGTCGGTCAGAGTGTTTTGTCACAGCAATGGAAGACAAACTAGAACACCAGCCCAGTGGAGATAATTCCCCAATTGAGGATCCCTCATCCCAGGTGTCAAGTTGACACTAAAGCTATCCAGCACATGCCCCTTCCTCCATCTGTCACATACAACAATGACAATTTGACTCAGTGCCTTCCTCTCAAACCTGTCTTCTACTGCCCTAAAACCCAACATCTAGTGCTGATGCTTGGGAGTTTTTATTCAGATGTGTGGCCCTGGGGCTCCTCTGCCCTCTCCAGACCTCCACAATCCTCTGGAGAATCTTAGTTTGTCTGGGACTTCCTGTCCATTTCTGTTCTGAAAGTATTAGTGCTATGTCAGGGGCTCCCCTGGGGTGGCTTTGTTCCTAGATCTGTTGGGTCTAGGGATACCTTTTCTTGGCCCGATTCTACCTTAAGTGGCCTGGCCACACCTCCAGAAGGGAAACAAGGAATCCCAGTATCCTCATCTCCCTTTCATCCAGAACAACTGACTCAGCAGACTTCATAATGGGTATCAATCTCACCGGCCTAGAAATCCTCCCCTGGGCTAGCTTCTCCTTTACCTCAAAATGGCTCATCTTGGGGAGGATATGGTGGACTCTACCCTTGAACTGTGAGCCAAAACTAACTTCCTTAAGTTGCTTTTGCAAGGTATTTATTTTTATTATTTTTATTACTTTATTTTTATTTTGGGGGGGTGGGTAAAACCATTTTATTAACTGACCCAAGTACTTCATTTTGTTTTCTGATTTGACATAAAACTATTAAACACAGCTCACAAGAAAATACAACTACTTAACTACAAGAGTTTGAAACTTCGCTAGTTGTTCATGTAATACTTTTACAAGTTTATACAACTATAGCATCTACTTAAGCTAGTTTTAGTATTAACCAAGAGTATTATCCAACACCTAGACACTTCACTACTTTCACAGAGATAAGATTTGTCTATTATCTTAGGAATGTATTCTTTTTTTAGGAATGTATTCTTTAAAAATTCACTTGGCTAGTGCCTCCTGTGTTTTCTCATTCTTCGGGATGACAACGAAGGCTAGCACACACCTGTTATCTGCTCCTTCCCACTATGTCCCTCCTGAATTTTACATTTGGTCAGATAACCACATAATCACTGCCTGGCTATGGGCAAGGGAACTGATCTTCTTTATGTGTTCATTAGAATTTTTCCAAACCTCTATTTTGAATGTTCAGATGCTGTTTCAGTCCTAACTGTAGAACACTGTGTTGGTTAGAGTGTCTTCTATCCACATAAGGACATGGACAATAAAGCAGTCCAGAAACCCAGTAAATATGTTTGCCCAGTAATGAATTTTCATTTTACTACTGGACAGCTCTCTTTAATCAATATGAGAAAACCTTTGGAATACTGCAGATTTGCTTTAGAGGTAGATAAAACCAAAATCATGCAATTGAATAAAATGGGCTGGGTTTTGGAGAATGTTGAGACTAGAAGGTGATCCTTTGTTCTTAGTACACATTTACCATTTTTACCAGCTTGGGGAAATACTCAAGTCTTACCTATCTCTCAGGAAAGTAAAATTGAAATCCAGCTTGGTCTTACTATGGACAGAAGAAAAAGAGTATTAACATTTGCATTACAGCACTACAGTTCACTTTCTGGATTTGTGACACACGAACGTATCATGCAATTTTTTTTTTTTTTTGGGTCTTTTTTGGGACAGGGTCTCCCTGTAGCCTCAGCTGTCCTGGAACTCGCTCTGTAGACCAGGCTGGCCTTGAACTCACAAAGATCTGCCTGCCTCTGCCTCCCAAGTGCTAGGATTAAAGGCCCACACCACCACACCCAGCTAGAATGTATCACGCATTCTAAGACAGAAGTGAAATTTACCAGTGTCACTAGTGACGGTAATTAAAAACTTTACAGCAAGTTCAAAACTTTTTAATTAAAAAAAATTTTTTTATTACTGTATGTGTATGAATGTACTGTCTGCATGCAAGTCCGTGCACCCGTGTCGTGCAATGCCGCGGAGGTCAGAAGAGGGTATCGGATTCCCCTGAAACTGGAGTTCTCCTGGAACTGGAGTTTCAGACAGTTCTCAGCCACCATGTGGGTGCTGGGGATCGAACCCAGGTCCTCTGTAAGAGCGGCCGGCGCTCTTAACCGCTAGGCCATCTCTCCAGCCCCACAAGTTCAAAACTTCTAAATATTGAAATCACCATGTTTCAAAGACAGACTGAAAGGTTACAAATGATTCTGCAAAATACAAAAATAGATATGCTTCCACCGAACACTTTAATCATTTTTCCCAGCATTCTCATCCTTTGGTTCTTCATCATCTGAGTACACAGTAGGCTCCTCCTCTTCCTTCAGCAGTTTCCCACATGATGATACTTGAAAGTAAACTGAGAGTCCCAGTCACTCAGGGTCTTCTGCTGGGCAGGAGTGAGGTTAGAAAGGTCATCATACTTATCCTTCAGTGCTTTCTTGTCCAGGCAGAATGTGGCAAGGCTCCTGGATGCATCTCTTCCAGCAAATACCCCAAAGGGTCCCTTGGGCCCATAGAACTTGGAGCCTTTGGTCACGTCGAACACCTCGCTATTAACGGCCATCAGTATGTGCGGGTCCTGGACACCATCGAAACGCCTCAGCTCCGCGGGGGTGAAGTCCGGCCACCGGCTGGTCCCCGCGCACGATCTTGTACATCAGGAAGATAAACAGGCCGAGTAGCAGGAGACTGAGCAGAGACGTGAAGATCTCATTCAGCAGCCTGCCCTCCAGCTCGCTCGGGACGGCCCAGGTCGCCGCATCCTCTGGCAGCCATGATCTTTCAGGAGCAAAGGTTGGGCCTGGCTAGGCTGAGCTCCGGAAACTCACTGCTTTCTCCTCCCTTGACTGACTGTGGCAATTTATTTATTATTTTTTTGAGGCAGGGTCTCCCTGTAGCCCCAGCTGTCCTGGAACTATGTAGACCAGGCTGGCCTTGAACTCAGAGATCCACCTTGCCTCCGGAGGGCTAGGATTAAAGGCATGCGCCACCACGCCCGGCTTGCAAAGTATTTTGTCACAGCAATGGACTAAGGAATGAATGCACCTGCTTTTAGTGGGCAGGAAGGTGAAATGGCAGAAGTGGTGAGGAGCAACTCGAGTTCCTGAGAGCATCTGGGGCAGAAGTAGCGAGCAGAGACGAGAAAGGCAAGAGCCACTGAGTGTTCAGAGCCAAGGGCCTCAGACACCTGAAATCCTAGCTGCTGCCAAGGACTGGAGATCCTGACATCCAAGACCCCGAAGCTTCATTACTCTTCTCTGTAAAGCTGAAGTCATGGCAGCATCTCAGGCCTGTGGGAGCTTTAACATATTTATTTATTTATTTATTTATTTATTTATTTATTTATTTATTTATTTATTTATTTATTATTTTTTTGGTCTTTTCCAGACAGGGTCTCTCTGTAGCCCTGGCTGCCCTGGAACTCACTCTGTAAACCAGGCTAGCCTTGAACTCAAAGAGATCCGCCTGCCTCTGCCTCCCAAGTGCTAGGATTAAAGGCGTGCGCCACCACACCCGGCTGAGTTTTAACATTCTTAAAGTGTTTCCGGTTGCCAAACACTGCTGCTGGAAGCTGAGGATCACCATAGCTGCCAAGTGACACAAGCGTCAGAGGGAACTCAGCATAGGAACTCAGAGCAGGAACCTGGAGGCAGGAGGTGAAGCACAGGCCATGGGGAAATGCTGCTTAGTGGCTTGCTCTCCTGGCCCATGCCCAGCCTGCTTTCTTAGACTGTATGTAACAACCTGCCCGGAGTAGCACCACCCACAGTGGGCTGGGCCCCCCCACCCATAACTCAACAATTAAGAAAATACCCCACAGACATGACCACAGGGCAGTCCAATGGAGCCAATTCCCCAATTGAGGCTCCCTCAACCCATGTGTGTCAGGTTGACACTAAAGGTATCCAGCACAGAAAAGGTAAAAAGGTTATTTGAAGAAATGGCTAAAAAATTTCTAAATTTGGTTGGGTGTGGTGGCACACGCCTTTAATCCCAGCACTTGGGAGGCAGAGGCAGGCCGATCTTTGTGAGTTCAAGGCCAGCCTGGTCTACAGAGTTCCAGGACAGCTGGGATTACAGGGAGACCCTGTCTCAAAAAGACCAAAAAAAAAAAAAAATCTAAATTTGATAATGCACATGTACACAAACAAATCTGCATATCTAAGAAGCTAAAAGAACTACAAGCAGATTTACACATAGACACAATAAAAACCGAACTAGCAAAAATCTTCAAGTTCAAGGGCACTTCATTAAGAATGACAGTTCTCACCAGAAGTCATGTAGAACAAAAGACAGTGGGGGTGATAATCAGATCAAAATCTGCCAACTAAGCAAAATTCTCCAAGGAGAAAAACATATTCTATGTAAAAAAAACTTAGAGCATCTACCTACAAGAAATATTAAAGACACTACTTGTACCGGATAACTTTAGTGTCAACTTTGACACACCTGGGTTGATGGAACCTCAACTGGGGGATTGCCTCCGTTGGACTGGACGGGCCTGTGGCCATGTCTGTGGGTTGATTGTTGAGTGATATGGGAAAGCCCAACCCACTGTAGGCGGTGCCACCCCTGGGCAGGTTGTTGTATATTGTATGAGAAAGCAGGCTGAGCACAGGCCAGGGAGCAAGCCAGTAAGCAGCACTCCTCCATGGTCTCTGCTTCAGCTCCTGCTTCCAGGTTCCCACCCTGAGTTCCTACCTTGGGCTCCCTCAGTGAAGAGCTGTGACCTGGGAGATATAAGACAAATAAACCCTTTCCTCCCCAATCTGGACTTGGTCAGTGTTTTGTCACAGCTATGGAGAAGCAAACTAGAACAGTACTTCAGACAGATGAGAGGACCAGCTACAGACATTCCAAAGAAATACTACTAACAAAGCCAGGTATGGTGATCCACACCCTAAAATCCAGCATTCAAGAGGCTAAGACAGAAAGATTCTGAGTTCAAGGCCAGCCTGGGCTAAATAGCATGACTCTGTCTCAAAAAAAGAGAAACAAAACAAAACAAGGCACTGGAGAAATGGCTCAGGACTTCTTGCAGAGGACCCAGGTGTGGTTCATAGCACCCACATGGGGGCTAACAACCATCTGTGACTCTAGTTCCAAGGGATCAGATGCCCTCCTCTGTCCTCCAAGGGCATTTCATGCACGTGTTACATGCAAACACTGCTACACATAAAATAAAAAGTAAAATAAAAACAAATCAACTGGCTGGACATGGTGGCATATGCCTTTAATCCCAATACTCAGGAGGCAGAGGCAGGTGGATTTCTGACTTCAAGGCCAGCCTGCTCTACACAGAAAGTTCCAGGCCAGCTGGGGTTACAAGGAAAACCTGTCTCAAAAAGACCAAATAAACAATTAATAAATTTAAAAGCACCTTACTGAAAACTGAGATGTTTACAAACTCTAGTTTGGCCTTAAATACACCAACAGATTATCCTCTTAAATTCCTTAAAGCTACAATCGTAGAAGACACAGAAGAAATTCTATGGGAAACAACACCCTCCTACAAAGGAGCTTCTGGGTTTTTTTTTTTTTTTTTTTTTTGGGTCTTTCCGAGACAGGGTCTCCCTGTAGCCCCAGCAGTCCTGGAACTCACTCTGTAGACCAGGCTGGCCTTGAACTCACAAAGATCCGCCTGCCTCTGCCTCCCAAGTGCTAGGATTAAAGGCGTGTGCCACCACACCCGGCTTACGCCCAGCTTCTGTAACAGACCCTTTGAAAGTGCCAGTGCCAGGTTTCCTGTGACTTTGTCCAGCAGCTTCTAGTGGTCTTGCCGTGCTGCTTATGCACAGCTGGAGAATACCAATCAATGAGGCAGGAAACAGGACACAGAGAAAAAGCTGTACATCGCAGCCTCCTACGTAAGCCCCGGGACCTCTCTGTCTCCTTTCTTGGGTTTAGTGTGAGAGATCTTTTTTTTTTTTGTCTTTCTGAGACAGGGTCTCTCTGCAGCTCCGAGTATGCTAGAACTCTGCTTCCCAAGTGCTAGGATTAAAGCGTGTGCCACCATATCCAGCTGAGACATCTTTTGAGCATATGCAATTCACCTTCTTGATTTAGCACGATCAGATTACAACCAATATGTGCTCATCCACCTGAACTCTGCAAGGTACAATCATTGGACAGGCCACATCTGAACATATAGTGATGCCACTGTTATCTCTAATAAAACAATACAATTTAAAGGTCTAATAATAACCAGTTCTTCATAAAACATCTAGAATCTTACAGTATACTTGAAAAATTCTGTTTGTATGCTGTGTTAAAAACATTCATACACTCAAAAAAAATTCATACACTCATAATATTTATATTTCACACAAGTACATAATGTGATTATAGTTTAAGAATGAGAAAGTGCTCACTTCGGCAGCACATATACTAAAATTGAAACAATACAGAGATTAGCATGGCCCCTGTGCAAGGATGACACACAAATTCGTGAAGCGTTCCATATTTAAAAAAAAAAAAAAAAGAATGAGAAAGATTTTGTTTATTAGCAGGGCATGGTGGTGCACACCTTTAATCCCAGCACTCAGGAGGCAGAGGCTGGCAGATCTCTGTGAGTTCACGGCCAGCCTGGTCTACAGAGCGAGTTCCAGGACAGCTGAGGCTACAGGGAGACCCTGTCTCAAAAAGACACACACACACACACACACACACACACACACAAATCAGGTCTGAGAACAGAATAGCCAGAAGTATTACTCCACTTTATTTATAATAACTAAAAACATACAACCAGGAACTGTTTATTAAAAAAAAAAAATCACAGAATCATATTCTATACTATGCTACTAAATGGAACTGTGAACTACCATTAAAAATGCTGTGACAGTGCTTAATGACATGTAGAGACCCGACTATTTTTTAATTATCCCAATATCCTCTGGGATATCCCAAACTTCTGTACTTCTCCCATTCACACCCAAACCCACTTCGCTTCCTGGTGTACTCAGAAGACACTCGTGCAATCTAGCACCACAGCATTCACCCACCAGCCAGCACATCTGCCACAAGTGCTCATTTCCTGATGCAAGAACAAGAGAATCCCAGTGAAGACCCGGCCCTCCACTTGAGCTCCACTCGAGCACTGGATTCTGGACCTCCGAACCATCCACAAGGGCTCAACTGAGGAAATCTTGTAAACTATTCCAAACCACCAATCTTGATAAGTCCTGAACAATAATAGATCTTCCTCCTACATAAGATATAGAAGAAAACAGAATAAAACACATCAATTTATGAAAATTACCAACTCAGTTGTCCCCCCTACCCCAACCCCCTGCAAAAACAAAACCACACAACAAGGGAAGACATAAAAATCCAAAATGAATTAGATATCCTTCTTAGTGAAAATGAAAGAACATATTGAATGAAATTCAAAATCTAAGACTAGGCAAGAACGGAAATAGTGAAATGAGAAGTGACGGGAAAAAAAAAAAAACTAATTTATGCCAGGCTTGGTGGCGCACACCTTTAATCCTGGAAGGCAGAACTCTTAAGTTCAAAGCCAGCCTGGTCTACATAGTGAGTTCTAGGCCATAGAGGGAGATTCTGTCTCTAATTAATTAATTAATTAATTAAAAAGGGAGGGGGCAGGAGGTGCTGGAGAGATGGCTCAGTAGCTAAAAGAACACTGGTTACTAATGCAGAAGACCCAAGTTTGACTTCGAGCACCCACATGGCAGCTAAAAACTGTAATTCAATACCCAATTCTGGCCTTTGAGGGTATTCCATAAGACAGGTACATTTACATATGTGCAGGTAAGACATATACATAAAAGTACAAATAATTTTTTTTAAAGAACTCACTTATAATTGCATCAAGAAATTCATAGATATGAAAACAATATTCTTAGGCTGTTAATGGTAACCAAAGCAATCTAAATATTCAATGAAATTCCTATGAAATTACAATGAGTTTTTTGAAAAAAGAAAAAAAAATTTCCTAAAATTCACAGACAGAATCTAATGGATCCTGAATAATCAAAACAAAACTAGAGAAGAACAGTGTGGGAGTTAAAGGGAATAATATGCCTTGGTTTCAAGTTGCTACAAGGTGATAGTAATCAACACAGTGTGGTACCAGCAGGAAGACAAGCACACAGACCAGTGAACAGAGCAGACATCCAGGAAATAACCCTTCACATGTGTGGTTATGCACCATGGTTCAATGGGGAAAAGGACAATTCAACAAGTGGTACAGGAAAACTGGACATTCACTGGAGAATGATGTATGCCTATAACCCCAATTCTTATATCTGAGGGAGGAGAATTGATACTCAGCTACTAGCCTGGGCTACATAAGAATTCAGGATAGCCTGGATGGTATATCAAGACCCTATCTCAAAAAAAACAAAAAAACAAAAAGTAAAGACAGTTCATAAAAGGGGAGCAGACCTCCCACTCTTTGCAACAGATTGTATCAAGAATATAGAAAGTCAGAGAGGACAATCAAGTTAACAGAAAGAAGGACAAAAGAAAGTAGAAAACTGAAGGGCCAGTAGGGCTAAGATGCGTACTTCATACGAAAACCCACGAGACAATTTTTACATCCACTAGGTTGGCAAAAATAAATTAAAAACAAAATACAGGGGCTGGAAAGATGGCTCAACAGTTAAGCGTACTGGCTGCTGTTTCAGAGGACCAGGGTTTGGTTCCTAGTGCCCACAGGAGCTAACGACTGTCAGCAAATCCAGTTCCAGGGCATCTGCTGCCTTCTTTTGGCCTCCGAGGGCACTGCATGATGCAAGTGCACTTCCAAAACACTCATACACATAAAAATAAATTTAAAAAATGTAAATACAGCCGGGCATGGTGGCACACACCTTTAATAATCCCAGCACTCAGGAGGCAGAGGCAGATGGATCTCTGTGAGTTCAAGGCCAGCCTGATCTACATAGTGAACTCCAGGCCAGCTGGGATTAAAGGGAGACCCTGTCTCAAAAAGACCCCACCAAAAAAATAAAAAATAAATACAAAGTACTGACAAGTGTGGAACAACAGAAATTCTGTAGTCTATAAAAGTTTAAAATATTATAAAACATGGGGCTGGAGAGATGGCCTAGCGGTTAAGAGCACCGACCGCTCTTGCAGAGGACCCGGGTTCAATCCCCAGCACCCACATGGCGGCCGAGAACGGTCTGAAACTCCAATTCCAGGAGAACTCCAGTTCCAGGGGATTCCGACACCCTCTTCTGACCTCCGCAGCATTGCACGACACGGGTGCACAAACTTGCATGCAGATAGTACATTCATACACATACAGAAATAAATAAAATTAATAAAAAAAATTAAAAAAAAATTATAAAACACTTAAACCAACATATTAATTCTGTTCCTTGGTATGTACCATGGATAACTGCTGCATAATTCTATCAGGAAGATATGTATAAATACTTACAGTAACAATGTGGATTCACAAAAAACTGAAAATAATTTAAATGTCCATCACTAATACAGTAAGTCCCTCTGATTCAAAAAAAAGAAAAAAACAGACGCAATGGGTGTGGTGACACCACGCCTTTAATCCTAGCACTTGGAGCCAGAGCTAGGGGATCTCTGTGAGTTCCAAGCTGAGCCTGGTTTACAGAGCGAGTTCCAGGCAGCTGGAGCTACAGGAGACCTTCTCAAACAGACAAAAAAAAAAAAAAACTACATAGGAATTAAAGATAAATCATGGGATATACTGTATTTGGTTTTAAGATTTTTTGGGGGGCTGGAGAATAGCCTAGGGTAAGAGCGCCGACTGCTCTTGAGAAGAGCCCGGGTTGATCCCACACCACCACGTGACGGCGGCTGAGAACCGTCTGTAACTCCAATTCCAGGAGAACTCCAGTTCCAGGGGAATCTGAGACCCTCTCTGACCTCCGCGGCATTGCACGACACGGGTGCACAGACCTACATGCAGACAGTACATGAATACACATAAATAAAATAAAATAAAAAAAATTAAAAAAAAAAAAAAAGATTTTTTGGGGGGTGGTCTTTTTTTTTTTGAGACAGGGTCTCCCTGTAGCCCTAGCTGTCCTGGAACTCAACTCTGTAGACCAGGCTGGCCTTGAACTCACAGAGATCTGCCTGCCTCTGCCTCCAGAGTATGTGCACCACCATGCCCAGCTATTTTTATTATTTTAATTAAGTGTATGCATGCTTGTCTGTTGGGGGTATGGATGGGCAGGGGCCCCTAGAAACCAAAAGTGTCAGATACCTTGGGGCTAGAGTTACAGGCAGTTGTAAGCCACCTGATGTGGGTGCTAGGGACCAAATTTGAGTCCTCTCTGCAAGATTATACATGTATCTATTTCATTATTTTATGTGTACGACTGTATTGCCTGCATGTGTGTGAGTGCACCTGTATTACACAATGCTCTTGGAGGTCAGAAGGTGTTGGATTCCCCTGGAACTGGAGCTACCAATGGTTGTTAGCCATCATGTGGGTGCTGGGAATTGAACCCTGGTCCCCTGCAAGTTAAGCAGTCAGTGCTCTTAACCACTGAGCTATCTCTCCAGCTCCCACATGTATCTATCTTAAAAGCTTAATAATGATTACCAATTATACTGACTGGTTTGAGTTGCTAATCTGACCCAAACTAGAGTTACCTGGGAAGAGGGTGCTTCATCTGAAGAACTGTCTCAATCAGCATGGCCTGTGGGCACGTCTGTGGGGAACTGTCCTGATTGCTGGGGGAGGGCCCAGTCCACTGTGGACAGTACCATCCCTACGCACTTGGCCCAGGCATGTCTGTGGGAAACTGTCTTGATTGCTGGGGAAGGACCCAGCCCACTGTGGGCAGTACCATCCCTATGCACTTGGCCCAGACTGTTATCAGAAAGCTAGTAGAAAGGACCGAAGAAAAACCCAGTAAGCAGCATGTGCTTTAGTTCTTGCCCCGACTTCCCTCACTGATGGACTGTGATGTGGAAATGTGAACCAAATAAATTAACCCTTTCTAGATGGAGCAAAGAGCTGAAGAGAGACTTCACAAGTGAGGAATCAGAGATGGCTGAGAAACATCTTAAGAAGTGTTCAACATCATAGCCATGTTTATTTCAGCTCTCTTCACAATAGCAAGGAGCTGGAACCAACCCAAATGCCCCTCAACTGATGAGTGGATAGAGAAAATGTGGAACATCTACACAATGGAGTTCTATGCAGCAGTAAAGAAAGATACATGAGCTTTGCAGGAAAATGGCTGGAGCTAGAAGACATCATGCTGAGAGAAGTAACACAGTCCCAGAAAAAAAAGACGAATGGTATCCCTCATCTGTGGATGCTAGTGCCAATTACCTAGTTGTAAGTATTTCTTGTGCACGGCCCCTAGAGCTTTTGTCCAAGTAGTTGGGAGTGATGCATATTAGAAACAACAACAACAACAACAACAACAACAACAACAGAAAGGACTGCATCAAAAACTGACTGAAACGGTGAACTTCTGCTCAAAACAGTCAACTTCCACATGGAGAATTTTAAGACTGAGAAAGAGATGAAAAGCATGTTTGGGGCTGGAGAGATGGCCTAGCGGTTAAGAGCACCGACTGCTCTTGCAGAGGACCCGGGTTCGATCCCCAGCACCCACATGGCGGTGGAGAACCGTCTGTAACTCCAATTCCAGGAGAACTCCAGTTCCAGGGGAATCAGACACCCTCTTCTGACCTCCGCTGCATTGCACGACACGGGTGCACAAACCTACATGCAGACAGTACATTCATACACATACAAAATAAATAAAAATTAAAAAAAAAAAGAAAAGCATGTTTGGCAGAATGCATGAGCTCTGGTGGGGTGGGGGTGGGGTAGGGTGAGGGACACGGGTCTAGATTTGATAATAATAATAATAATAAAAAATAAGCCATTCTTCCCCAAGTTCCTTTTTGGTCATGGTGGTTATTATAATAACAGAGATCAAACTAGGACCCTGGTCAATGCACTGTTAACCATAAGCAAAACTAAACACACTGTTTAGCAAATTATACATACTTGGTACCTCCACAGAGGAGGATAAAAATATCAATGGCAAGTGAACCCAAACCAAGAAGCAGGCCACTGAAGACCCAAATGTCAAGGTATTTTTAATGAGGAAGGACAAAAATAATTTCTTTCACTTAAGACAGAAAAACCTCTATTAAGGCTGCTATCCCGATTTCAAGATGGTTTACAGGGGTTAAGAACATTGGCTGGTCTTGGAAGAGGACCCAGGTTTGCTTCCCAGCACACACATGCTGGCTAACAAATGTCCTTAGTTCCAGTTCTAAGGGGGATGTGATGCCCTCTTATGGCCTCCATAGGAACTGCACGGCACAGGTGGACTTACATATACCCAGGCAAAACACTCACACACATAAAATGAACTTAAAAAAAAAAAGATGTTTCATAGACTAAAAATGAAATTTGGTTCAGTCTATTTTTACCTTTTAATCTGCTTATTTATATGACCTCTTTTCAGTATCCAAGACCTAATAAGGAAAAAACAAAAACCAAATGATTTTCATGCACTAATGCAGAATACGCAGGAACCCTGTCATATTCTTAAGACTTTTCACGATTCCAGTAATATCCAACTTAATAGTATTTGTTACCACAAAAAGAACTAAAAAACAAATTCCACATATACAATTTCCAAATGTATTTTGTATCAATAAATATTTGGCACAATTTCTAGCTCCAAAGCACACAGTAACCTTCCCTATTTTAAACATAAAACTATCTACTGGTAAGCACAACTGACTTTCTAGAATTTGCAATGCTCAGAAGTTTCTATCACAAGATGGTTTTAAGAGGATCTTTTTGTTGTTGCACATACTTTGATTTA
Source organism: Rhizomys pruinosus (assembly GCA_009823505.1). NCBI lineage: Eukaryota > Metazoa > Chordata > Mammalia > Rodentia > Spalacidae > Rhizomys > Rhizomys pruinosus. The sequence goes on from VZQC01013305.1 coordinate 546,140, forward strand.
ATTTTGTGAGACTACCCTCAACTAATCTATGGAAAAAGAAAGAACCTCATAAATGACTGTAATAATTCAATAATCTTTCCTTACAGACTAAAAGAATATTTAAAGAAAACACTCTGAAACTATTTGACTATGTTTTGATACAACTAAAATGCTTATCAGCCCATGGCTCTTACTGTCCTTTGGAGTCCTTCTAACAGGGGTGCTGTTTTGTTTACCTGCTTTGATTTTCTTAAACTTAGCTATTAGGTTGGGCAGAATGGCTCACTGGGTAAAAGTACTAGCTACCAGGCCTGACAACCTGAGTTCAATCTCTGGTTCCTACACGGTAGAGAGACCCAACTTTTAAAAAGCTGCCCTTTGGCCGGGCGTGGTGGTGCACATCTTTAATTCCAGCACTTGGGAGGCAAAGGCAGGCAGATCTCGGTGAGTTCAAGGCCAGCTGGGGCTACAAGGGAGACCCTGTCTCAAAAAGACAGAAAAAATCAGATTCATACTATAATGAATATAAAATTTAGACTATCATAAGTTAGCCTATGAGACTCTCTTCTTAAAGACCACCATCTAGAGTTGGGAGTGGTGGGGTATACCATTAACCCCAGCACTTCGAGGCTGAGGCAGGCGGCTCTCCATGAGTCTCAAAAAAACAAAAAACACGAGCTGGGTGTGGTGGCACACCCCTTTAATCCTAGCGCTTGGGAGGCAGAGGCAGGCAGATATTTGTGAGTTCAAGGACGGCCTGGTCTACAGAGTGAGTTCCAGGACAGCTGGGGCTACAGGGAGACCCTGTCTCGAAAAGACAAAAATAAAAAACAAAAAAACAAAAAACAAAAAACACAGCATCTTTCAAAAACTTTCATCTTTAGTCCCAATATTCTTTTAAAAAGCAAAAATAAGAAGACTGCAACTGTACTTACCTTAGCCAACAGTTCTTGTGTTTCGGCGGTCAGTGGAGCGTGAGAAAAGTTACAGTTATCTCCCTGATAACATTTTGTTCCTGTGTGGTAAAACTTGCAAGGGTATTCATGTAGCACAAGGGTTAAGGCAAAAAACAATTTTAATCCAACTAAAATAATTTGTTATTAATTTAGTAACTTATTTCTCCATAAAGGTCTTCCTTCCTAGTGGAATTACTGAATTCTCTATTTACATAGGACTCTGATAAACTGTCTACTTTTAGAACAACTTTTTTCTTTTCATCTATCCTCATAATGGGGTATAGGTATGTTCCACACATAGATTTAAAGGCATGCTAACATGTCTACCGGGCTGGAGAGATGGCCTAGTGGTTAGGAGCGCCCACTGCTCTTGCAGAAGACCCGGGTTCGATCCCCAGCACCCAGATGGCGGCTGAGAACCGTCCAGTTCCAGGGGAATCTGACACCCTCTTCTGACCTCTGCGGCATTACACGACACGGGTAGACAAACCTACATGCAGATAGTACATTCATACATATAAAAAATAAATAAAATTTAAAGAAAAACAAGTCTACCATTTGAAATCTAGAACTAAGGCTATTAAAATTAAGGGTCAACATCCATGCAATAGTGAATAAACAAAAACAGGTAGTCCCAAACTACAGAATCTCTTTCTATGTGAATACAGATTCAATCAGACAACACAGCAGAAACTGACATCTTTCTGCACTTGACTAGGTGTCATGAACCCTCTTCCACCAAGGCTGAACAGAAAGGATCTTCGTCAAGAGACTTTCTAACAGGATCCCTTTTTTGCTTATGAAAACCTATATGTGATTTAATCTCTTTAATACAAGTGGAACTTACCTAGTATACTTTTTTTTAGAGCAACAACTGCGATTTCATTAAAAAGTCTGAGTTTTCAAAAATGTTCATGTTAGCATCTATCGCAAGATACAACTTGTGATAAAGGATATTATGCAAATACAGGCAGTTTTCTCCTTTGGTACAGTATCCCTGCACGTAATACTTACACATCTCCTTTTTCTTCTCTATCTCTGCATCATGATCAAACTTACATTGGTCTCCCTGGGCCATGAGAAAGAATAAGTACAAGTTATTATTTCTCAGCAGTTAAAGTTCAAGTAAGCAAGTGATTCCAGTCTTAATGAGTTAGCTTCTGAGCATCTATTCTGCTTAATTGGGGGGGGGGGGACACAACTCTTAATCATCTTAAATACAAAGCATTTTTTAATTTTTTTTTAATATAAAATATTCTAAAATCCCAATTGAGGGACTAGAGAGATGGCTCAGTGCTTAAAAGCACTGAGTACTCTTACAGAGGACCTGGGTTCGATTCCTAGCACCCACATGGTAGTTAACAACTGTCCATAACTCCAGTTCCAGGGGATTCTATGCCCTCTTCTGACCTCTGAGGGCAATGCATGAAATGGGTGCACTTACTCATAGGCAGGCAATGCATGACATGGGTCCACTTACACACAGGCAGGCAACATACTCATATACACAAAAATAGAAATTTAAAAAGTAAAACCCTAATTAAACCTTTTCTTTTTTTTAAACTTTACTTCTCGGCCTGGGGTAGGATCTCACTATGTAGCCTTGGACCTTAAAAAAATCTATATGCTTCTGCCCAGCAGGCCTGGAGGACAGAGTTTTTTTACACCTTACACAGTATTACTAGGAGTTTTTTTGTTTTTTTTTAAAAAAAAAGAAAAAAAAGAAAACATGGTCTCCCTGTAGCTCCAGCTGGTCTGGAACTCAGAGACATCTGGCTGTCTCTGACTCCCAAGTGCTGGGATTAAAGGTGTGTGCCACCATGCGAAGCTTTTAGTAGATTTTTGCTATAAACTCAATTTCAGTCAGTTTATCTTTGCTCACACATTCTCATACCTTAATACATTTCCTTTCAATAAAGTATTTGCAAACTTGCTTTCCCTTGCGTTCCACCGTATGCTGATTGATGAACCCCTGGCTCATTCTCACACGCTGCTGCTTCTCCTCAGGTTCACCAACCTTTCAAAACAAACAAACAAAACAAATGTGAGAGAAAAAGTGTTCATTCTGTTGCACAAAATTATTTTAAACTTAAAAAACAAAAACAAAACAAAAAGTCCGGGCTCTCCCTGAAGTCCCAACTGGCCTGGAACTTGCTGTGCAGACTAAGCTGTCCTTGAGCTCACAGAGATCACCTGCCTCTGCCTCCTCAGTGCTAGGATTAAAGGTGTGTACACCACCATGCCAGGCAACTAAACTTTTTTTTTTTTGGTCTTTTTGAGACAGGGTCTCCCTGTAGCCCCAGCTGTCCTAGAACTCGCTCTATAGACTAGGCTGGCCTTGAACTCACAAAGATCCACCTGCCTCTGCCTCCCAAGTGCTAGGATTAAAGGCGTGCGCCACCACACCCAGCTAAACTATTTTTAAAATGTTAAAAAGTACCTCTTCTAGTTGAGTGTGATGGTGCAACGCTGTAAATCTCAGCACTCAGGAGGCTGAAGCAGGATTATAAATTCAAGTTCAAAGCAGCCGAGGCTACATACATACATAAACTCTGTAATCTCAGCACTTGGGAGGCTGAAGCAGGGTTATAAATTCAAGTTCAAAGCAACCTAGGCTACATACATACATAAACTTCCTTATTCAAAAAAATAAATAAATAAAAATAAAAATCCAGGCATGGTAGGCCTTCCCAGCACTCGGGAGGCAGAGGCAGGTGGATCTCTATGAGTTCAAAGCCAGCCTGGTCTACTTAGTGAGTCCTAGGACAGCTGGAACTATAGGGAGACCCTGCCTCAAAAAGACCAAAAAAAAAGTATCTCTTCTAAAATGGCTTATAGCTTTTGCATACTGAATTAGTAAATGCAGTTTTAGGATTATGGTCTATGCAATTAAGACAGGTAACCAGTCTCTTAAATGGTCTGCTTCTAAGAATATCCAACTACTATTTTTATTTTATGTGTATGATTGTATTGCCTGCATGTTTGTTAAGTACACTAGTGTTGTACAATACCCTTGGAGGACAGAAGTAGGCCTCAGATCCCCTGGAACTGGAGTTATGGATGGTTGTTAGCTGCCATGTGAGTGCTGGGATTCAAACCCAGGTCTTCTGTAAGAATGGTAGTGTCCTTAACCAATGAGCCATCATTCTAGTGCCCAAATTATTTAATTATTAACACCATAAAATTATGTCTATAACTCATCTTAAAGCCGTTTTTTCACCAGGCCTGGTGGCACATGCCTTTAATAATCCCAGCACTGGGGAGGCAGAGGCAGGCCAATCTCTGTGAGTTCAAGGCCTGCCTAGTTTACATAGTGAGCTCCGTGTTAGGATTAAAGGCGTGCACCACCATGCCCAGCTTAAAGATGGTTCTTAACCACCATGTGGGTGCTGGAAATTGAACCCAGGTCCTCTGCAAGAACAGTTGGCACTCTTCACCGCTGAGCCATCTCTCCAGCCCCACACTATAGATTTTTTAAAAATATTTTTAAAATTTTATTTATTACTTATTTTATTTATTTATTTATTTATTTATTTATTTATTTATTTATTTACTTATTTATGTGTATGAGTGTACTATCTGCATGTAGGTTGGTGCACCAGTGTCTCCAATACTGTGGAAGTCAGAAGAGAGTGTTGGATTCCCCTGGAACTGGAGTTAAAGACGGTTCTTAGCCATCATGGTGGGTGCTGGAATCAAACCTGGGTCCTCTGCAAGAGCAGTCGGTGCTCTTAACTGCTGAGCCATCTCTCCAGCCCCTAGATTCTTAATACGTTTAGACTTTGTTCCTCATGCAAAAGCGTTATTGGCTTTGGCTGAAGAATCATTTTAGTCAATGTAAGACACTGAAGAGGGGTTAGGAAACAAAATTTCAGTCCTGATAGCCCTGTGTGGGACAGGCAGTAAGTAACCTGAACCCTAGGAGTTCAAATTCTCCAATTGTAAAATAGGGGAGCAAGGACAGCTTTCATATAAATATGACTCAATATTTAACAGTTGGTATTCCCCGCCTCCCACCCCCCTTTTTTGGTCTCCCCGTAGCCTCAGCTGTCTTGTGTATTGTATGTATGAGTGCCTTATGTTGCAGCCACTCACACATACAAATAAAAATAAAAACTTGGGGGCTGGAGAGATGGCTCACTATTTAAGAATACTTGCTGTCCTTCCAGACAAACTAGGCTGGGTTTCCAGCACCCATGCTGGGCTCACAACAGCCTTTGGCTCCACCTCCAGGGGATCTGATGTTCTGGCCTTTGTGGGCACTGCACATGTGCAGACACACAGACAGGTGAACACAAATAAAAATAAATAAACCTTAAGGAACTGGAGCGATGGCTCAAGGGTTAAGAGCACTGACTATTCTTACATAGGACCAGGGTTCAAATCCCAGCACCCACATAGTAGCTAACAACTTTAACTACCGTTCCAGGGGGATTCAACACCCTCTTCTGATCTCTATGGGCATTGCACAACACGGGTGCACTTACATACATACATACAATAATACACCTATACGCATAAAATTTAAAAAGTAAAGGTAGAGGTAGGCGGTTCTCTGTGAGTTCAAGGCCAGCCTGGTTTACAGAGTGAGTTCCAGGACAGCTGGGGCTACAGGGAGACCCTGTGTCAAAAAGACCAAAACAACAACAACAACAAAAAACCTTAAAACAAGCAAACAAAAAAACCCAACAAACCAACTTCGAAGCAGGAAGGCAGCTACTCTGTACCTTTTCTCGTGGGCCGCCGCTCCTTGGGAAGGCATCTGACTCTTTGCTTCCAGCACCCATCCACTTTCGCTTCATTTTCTTTTGTTTAATATTCTTGTGACCAGCTTTAGATTTGTTATTTTTCCATTTGGCAGCTAAAAACAAGAAAGTTAAATTTGGGGGGGGAGGTGTCTTTTTGAGAGTTAATTTTTTAAATGACATAAAAATATTATAGCACTTTGAGCCGGGCCATGGTGGCACACACCTTTAATCCTAGCACTTGGGAGGCAGATACAGGTGGATCTTTGTGAGTTCAAGGCCAGCCTGGTCTATAGAACGAATTCCAGGATAGCTGGGGCTACAGAGAGACCCTGTCTCGAAAAGACCAAAAAAAAAAAAAAAAATTACAGCACTTTGATAGCAGTTTACCCTTACGAAGTACACCTTATAATAACCCAGGAAGACAAGAGTGAGGGAAAACTGATGTGTTAAAGACCTTTCTAGAAGCTTTGCAATTAAGAAGCCAAAAAGAGAGTTATAACATCCTAAATTTCTAAAAAGTGTTGACTGGGAGAGGGAAGCAAGAATGAAATCAATTTTGCAGACCATAGGCCAAAGCAAATGTTTTGAAGATGTCAGGGGTTGACTGAGCTAATGAGGAACTGCTATAGCATTATAAGAGAAAAACTTCAAAGGGTTTAAAATGATCTGAGGTTCTCCTTGCAGCCCCAGCTGGCCTAGAACTCACTACTTAGACCAGGCTGGCCTCAATCTCAGAAATATATCTCCCTCTGCCTCCTGAGTGCTGGGATTAAAGGTGTGCACAAACACACCTGGCCTGATCTGAGATATAGTTGTGTTTTTCTTTTCTTTCTTTCTTTTTTTTTTTTTTGGAGACAGGGTCTCCCTGTAGCTTCAGCTGGCCTGGAACTAGCCTTGTAGACCAGGCTGGCCTTGAACTCACAGAGATCCTCCTGCCTCTGCCTCTGCCTCCTGAGTGCTGGGCTTAAAGGTGTGCGCCACCATACCTGGCTTAAAGACAGTTCTTAGCCAGCCCAGTTATGTTTTTCTTTTAAAGTATTTCATTGGGGCTGGAGAGATATCTCTCCAGCCCCAATGAAATACTTTAAAAGAAAAGTATTTCATTGGGGCTGGAGAGATATCTCTCCAGCCCCAATGAAATACTTTAAAAGAAAAGTTAAGAGCACTGACTGCTCTTGCAGAGGATGCGGGTTCAATTCCCCAGCACCCAAATGGCAGCTAAGAACCGTCTGTAACTCCAATTCCAGAACGCCAGTTCCAGGGGAATCCAAGACCCTCTTCTGACCTCCTCCGAGGCACTGCACAACACGGGTGCATAAACCTACATGCAGATAGTACACTCATGCCCATACAAAAATAAGTAAAAATTAAAAAAAAAAAAGTATTTCATCAAGCTGAGTGTTCCTCCCATGTGTAAGCCCAGCACAGGGGAGGCTGAGTTAGAGGGTCAGGAGTTTATCGATATCCTAAGCTACATAGCAAGTTTGAAATCAGCTTGGGCTATATGAGACTCAACCTCAAAAACACAAACTCCCACCAACCCCAAAAGGTATCTATAGTTTACCTATAGATGTACTTTGAATAAAAGAAACAGTGAGGAAAAAAAAACACAGTAAATGGTTAACATTAAGTAGAAGGATTATCTGTGAGTTCAAGGCCAGCCTGGTCTCTGTAGTGAGTTCCAGGACAGCTGGAGCTAAAGGGAGACTGTCTCAAAAAGACACACACACACATACACACACACACACACACACACACACACANTAACCACCATGTGGGTGCTGGAAATTGCACCCAGGTCCTCTGCCAGAACAGTCTGAGCTCTTCACCGCTGAGCCATCTCTCCAGCCCCACACTATAGATTTTTAAAAATATTTTTAAAATTTTATTATTTTATTACTTCTTTTATTTATTTATTTATTTATTTATTTTTTATTTATTTATTTTACTATTTATGTATGAGTGTACTATCTGCACTGCGGTTGGTGCCCATGTGTCTCCAATACTGTGGAAGTCAGCAAGAGAGTTGTTGAGATTCCCTGGAACGGAGAGTAAAGAGGTTCTTAGCCATATGGTGGGTTTGGAATCAAACTGGGTCCTCTGCAAAGAGCAGCGGTGCTCTTAAACTGCTGAGCCATCTCTCCAGACCCTAGATTCTTAATACGTTTAGACTTTGTTCCTCATGCAAAAGCGTTATTGGCTTTGGCTGAAGAATCATTTTAGTCAATGTAAGACACTGAAGAGGGGTTAGGAAACAAAATTTCAGTCCTGATAGCCCTGTGTGGGACAGGCAGTAAGTAACCTGAACCCTAGGAGTTCAAATTCTCCAATTGTAAAATAGGGGAGCAAGGACAGCTTTCATATAAATATGACTCAATATTTAACAGTTGGTATTCCCCGCCTCCCACCCCCTTTTTGGTCTCACTGTAGCCTCAGCTGTCTGTGACTTGTATGTATGAGTGCCTTATGTTGCGCCACTCACACTACAAATAAAAATTAAAAAAAAAAATTGGGGGCCTGGAGAGATGGCTCACTATTTAAGAATACGTTGCTGTCCTTCCAGACAAACTAGGCTGGGTTTCCAGCACCCATGCTGGGCTCACAACAGCCTTTGGGCTCCACTCCAGGGGATCTGATGTATCTGGCCTTTGTGGCATCCACATGTGCAGACACACAGACAGGTGAACACAAATAAAAACAAATAAACCTAAGGAACTTGAGCGATGGCTCAAGGGTTAAGGCACTGACCTATCTTACCTAGGACCAGGGTTTCAAATCCCAGCACCCCACATAGTGGCTAACAAAACTTTAACTACCGTTCAGGGGATTCAACACCCTCTTCTGATTCTCTATGGGCGCTTGCACAACACGGGTGCGCATTACAATACAATACATACAATAGTACACTCATACGATAAATTAAAAAGTACAATAAAAATTTAAAAAAAAAAAATTGTGAGTTCAAGGCCAGCCTGGGTTTACAGAAGTGCGTTCCAGGACAGCTGGGTAACAGGGAGACCCTGTGTCAAAAAGACCAAAAACAACAACAACAACCAAAAACCTTAAAACAAGCAAAACAAAAACCCACACAAACCAACTTCGAAGCAGGAAGGCAGCTACTCTGTACCTTTTCTCGTGGGCCGCCGCTCCTTGGGAAGGCATCTGACTCTTTGCTTCCAGCACCCATCCACTTTCGCTTCATTTTCTTTTGTTAATTATTTTGTGACCAGCTTTAGATTTGTTATTTTTCCATTTGGCAGCTAAAAACAAGAAAGTTAATTTGGGGGGGGAGGTGTCTTTTGAGATTTAATTTTTAAATGACATAAAAATATTATAGCACTTTGAGCCGGGCCATGGTGGCACATACACCTTTAATCCTAGCACCTGGGAGGCAGATACAGGTGGATCTTTGTAGTTCAAGGCCATCCTGTCTATAGAACGAATTCCAGGTAGCTGGGGCTACAGAGAGGACCCTGTCTCGAAAAGACCAAAAAAAAAATAAAAAAAAAAAAAAAAAATTACAGCACTTTGATAGCAGTTTACCCTTACGAAGTACACCTTATAATAACCCAGGAAGACAAGAGTGAGGGAAAACTGATGTGTTAAAGACCTTTCTAGAAGCTTTGCAATTAAGAAGCCAAAAAGAGAGTTATAACATCCTAAATTTCTAAAAAGTGTTGACTGGGAGAGGGAAGCAAGAATGAAATCAATTTTGCAGACCATAGGCCAAAGCAAATGTTTTGAAGATGTCAGGGGTTGACTGAGCTAATGAGGAACTGCTATAGCATTATAAGAGAAAAACTTCAAAGGGTTTAAAATGATCTGAGGTTCTCCTTGCAGCCCCAGCTGGCCTAGAACTCACTACTTAGACCTGGCGCCAATCTCAGAAATCTATCTCCCTCTGCCTCCTGAGGCTGGATTCAAGGTGTGCACAAACACACCTGGCCTGATCTGAGATATAGTTGTGTTTTTCTTTTCTTTCTTTCTTTTTTTTTTTTTTGGAGAAGGGTCTCCCTGTAGCTTCAGCTGGCCTGGAACTTAGCCTTTGTAACCAGGCTGGCCTTGAACTCACAGAGAGCTCCTGCTCTTGCCTCTGCTCCTTGAGTGCTGGGCCTTAAAGGTGTGTCCACCATACCTGGCTTAAAGACAGTTCTTAGCCAGCCCGTTTGTTTTTCTTTTAAGTATATTCATTGGGGCTGGAGAGATATCTCTCCAGCCCCATGAAATAGTTTAAAGAAAACGTATCACTGGGGTGGAGAGATATCTCTCCAGCCCCAATGAAAATACTTTTAAAGAAAAGTTAAGCGCACTGACTGCTTCTTGCAGAGGATGCGGGTTCAATTTCCAGCACCCAAATGGCCAGCTAGAAACCGTCTGTAACTCCACCTTCCACGCACAACGCCAGTTCCAGGGGAGGGAATCCAAGACCCTCTTTTGACCTCCTCCGAGGCACTGCACACAACACGGGTGCATAAACCTACATGCAGATGTACACTCTCTGCCCATAAAACATAATAAAATTAAAAAAAAAAAAAGTATTTCATCAAGCTGAGTGTTCCTCCCATGTGTAAGCCCAGCACAGGGGAGGCCTCGAGTTAGGGGTCAGGAGTTTATCGATATCCTAAGCTACATAGCAAGTTTGAACATCAGCTTGGGCTATATGAGACTCAACCTCATAAAAACACAAACTCCCACCAAACCCCAAAAGGTTCTATAGTTTACCTATAGATGTACTTTGAATAAAAGAACAACAGTGAGGAAAAAAAAAACACAGTAAATGGTAACATTAAAGTAAGGAAGGATTATCTGTGAGTTCAAGGCCAGCCTGGTATCTGGTAAGTGAGTTCCAGGACAGCTGGAGCTTAAAGGGAGACTGTCTCAAAAAGACCACCCACCACACCATACACACACCACACACACACCACACACACACAAACAAAACTGGATGTGGTGGTGCACACCTTTAATACCCAGCACTCAGGGCAAGCAAGAGGCAGGTGGATCTGGTGAGGTTCAAGGCCAGGCCTGGTCCCTACAAAGTGAGTTTCCAGCCAGCTGGGCTACAGGGCCCTCTGTCTCCAACACCCAAACCAACACACACCACCCACACACACACACACCACAACACACACACACACCCATGGCTCAGTGGTAGTGTCTCCCTTGCATGAATGAAGTGCTAAATTCAAGCCCTAGCACTTAAAAACATACAGCTATAGCTATAGAGACATATTTAGCTAGCCAATGCTTTAAATAGGTCCATCCTATCTACCATGCAGAGGCCAGGGACTTGTTAGCTTTCTCCTTTTGGTATAGTTAAGGCCTTTGGTAATTCACAGACAGCTCCATAGCACTCATGGAAACTGGGGAATTTTGCTCACATCTAGCATAAAGATCAATAAAGACCATGGTCTCATCATATGATGAAGTGCATCATAAAAAACAAAACACACTTGTCCAAATATGCACAATCATGACAGCTTCTGTAGATGAAATGACTGAACAGTTCAGGGCTTACTTTGTTGTGCACCTTCTGCTCCCTCCTGCACAGATTCTTCAGGAAATGGTGAGGGTTGAGGAGTGTTTGCCATTTCCTTAGCCTGAATGTACTCTTGAAGCTCTTTGGCAAAATTATCTTCAGGCTCCTGACTGCAGACTTCACCATCACTATATGGATCATAGTCCTTACTTCTTGATTTTCTACGATGCAAACTGTTTGGCGATGCTGAAGAGTTTCCAAAGCGCTTAAACTAAGTAAAAATCAAAACTTAATGAGATTCAAAACAAGCTTGTTATAGAGAAAAAAAGCAACACTGGCCACGGACTGAGCACCCCTGCATTGGATGATGGGCACATGGCTGCATGTTCTGCTCTCTACAGCCTTATACACTTGGAACACTGGCCACGGACTGAGCACCCCTGCATCTGGATGATGGGCACATGGCTGCATGTTCTGCTCTCTACAGCCTTATACACTTGGAACACTGGCCACGGACTGAGCACCCCTGCATCTGGATGATGGGCACAAGGCTGAATGTTTTGCTCTCTACAGCCTTATACACTTGGAACACTGGCCATGGACTGAGCACCCCTGCATCTGGATGAAGGGCACATGACTGCATGTTCTGCTCTCTACGGCCTTATACACTCGGAACACTGGCCACAGACTGAGCACCCCTGCGTCTGGATGATGGGCACATGGAGCCTCTGGCCTCCACACACATGCATAGGTTTACATGTTCCCACAGGAACAGGTATATCATACATGCACACACACAGAAGAAACAATTTTAAAAAGTCAAAATAAATAACACAATGCCATACTGACACTTCAGCTGGGACTAAAGGGAGACTCTGTCTCAAAAAGACCCAAAATAAATCTCAATTATTTGCTATGAAGAGATTATACAATTGGAATTCACACTGAATTTCTTCCTCTGTAATGATTGCATCTTATAGATATTATTTTGTTTGTATGTGTTTATGGGCATTCCAGAGAACACATGTTACAAGGTTAGGACAAAACTGAGCTGAAAAAACTTCTCCCTCCACCATGTGGGTCCCCTGGGACTGAACTCAGGTCACCAGGCTTAGAAACAAGTGCCTTACCTAAGTAACACCTCAGGTGGCCCTAATGAGACTTTAAAAAAACTAAGATAAATATATATATATATTATTATATATATATTTTTTTTTTTTTTTTTTGTTTTCCTTTTTTTTTTTTTTTTTTAGCCCCAGCTGGCCTGGAACTCACAGAGATCAGCCTGCCTCTGCCTCCCGAGTGCTAGGATTAAAGGTGTGCACTATCACGCCTGGCTTAAAGATGGTTCTTAGCTGCCATGTGGGTGCTGGGGATCGAACCCAGGTCCTCTGCAAGAGCAGCTGGTGCTCTTAACCGCTGAGCCATCTCTCCACCCCCCCATTAGACTTTTAAATATTTTGCTTCAATATATCATTTCATTAGACAATGTGCTATGCTTTAGTTGTCAACTTGACACATCTAGGTTGAGGGCGTCCCACTGGAGAACTGCCTCCAGGGGACTGGCCTGTGGCCATGTCTGTGGGGTATTTTCTTGATTGTTGAGTGATGTGGGAGGGCCCAACCCACGGTGGGTGGTTCTCTAACTCTGCTATTGATGACAATATGACAATATCCCAAGCATTCACTGAGACAGAAGCTCAGCTGTGACGACTGAGTCTGGAGGAGCCAAAGCCATTCCCACTAGGTGCCTTTAAAGTAATTTCTGTTAAAAAAAAGTTTATGGCCGCTGGAGAGAGACCCAGCAGTTAGGAGCACTGGCTGCTCCTGCAGAGGACCTGGGTTCGATTCTCAGCACCACAGGGTGACGGCGACTAACAGCTGCTTATAACTCCAGGTCCAGGAGATCAGACACCCTGTTCTGACCTCCAAATTGAGCAGAAATTCAAAGTCATATTCAGTTATACTGAGAATTCAAGTCCGGCCTGGAGCACATGAAATCCTGTCTCAGAAAAAGTATTTTTGGCATGCACAAGCTCAAACCAGACAAAAACCCAGCACAGAGGAGGTAAATGAGTAAGAAGCCTCAACGTTGGCTGAGGAAGTACTAGCAACAAATGAGTACTGGGAAAGAGAGAGGTTTTCCTTAAGGGAGGGATGCTAGAGAAGCTAACCAGGCTCCAGTGGACGGACAAATACCAAGGGAGACCTGGGGATATAAACTTGCCTTGCTAGGCCTCAACATATATGACAGAATGCATGAAATCTGGTGGGGGAGGTAAAGAGGAGTGCAGATCAGGGAGGGGGGTCTAAACATGATCAAAATGTATTATATGAAATTCTCAAAAAATTCAATTAAAATTAATTAAACTTATTTCCTCATAAGCCAAAATAAATTATGTGTAGCAACATTTTTTATAAGTATTGGTTAAAATGTAAGGTATATCAAAATTTAGCTTTTTCATATTTTTGAGACAGGCTAGGCTCAAACTCATGCCCCAGCCTCTGGATTATAAGCATAAGCCACCATACTTTTTTTTTTTTTCTGTCAGCCACCTGTTTTTGTAGATAAAGTTTTACTAGAACACACATCACATCCATTTATTTATATACTGCTTTTGTTGTGCTTAAGTTGTGACAAAGACAGTACAACCCACAAAGTCAAGAAGATTCACTATTTGGTACTTTATGAAAAAGTTGGCAAACTCCTATTAATAGACTATGATTTTAGCATTTAATTTTATTTAGTGGGCAGAGACCTATGTTAAAATGTAAGACATTTACAAAAGAAAAAATTATAAAACCCTTGAGACTTAGGAAATACCTCAGTCAGTAATTGCTTGTTCTACAATGACCTGAGTTCAATCTCCAAAAACCCACGTAAGAGAAAAAAAATCTAGATATGGAGGCACAACACTTGTAATCTCATGCTGGAAATGTACAAACAAGAATATCCCTGGGGCTCACCTGCCAGCTAGCCAAGCTTACTTGAGAAGAGCCAAGAAACTTCTAAGAAAACAAGGTGAGAAACCTGTGCAATAGTAAATCATTTCCACACGAAATACAGAACTACAGCTTTAGAAGATAATGCAGGGGAATATTTTCATTATCATAAAAAGACTGACCACACAGGAAAAGATTTTTTTTTTTTGGTGTTTTTGAGACAGGGTTTCCTTGTAGCCCCAGCTGTGCTGGAACTCACTATGTAGACTAGGCTGGCCTTGAACTCACAGAGATCCACCTGCCTCTGCCTCTGCCTCTGCCTCTTGAGTGCTGGGATTAAAGGCACCACCACACCCAGCAGGAAATGATTTTTTTAAAGTGACTACCTTAAAATTATGGCTTTTATAAAAAATACCACTGGGTGGAAAGAAAACTAAAATGAGCAGATAGTTGCAACACACAGCACACAAGAAAGATGACCAACAATTATTCATTCAGAACAAAAAACTACAAACAAAGAAAAAAAAAATCGCAGATAATCTCAATGAAGGCAAGGAAGAAGACAAAAAGACAGGTATGAACAAAAAGAAAATTCAAATGGGAAAATTTATTAAAAAGTGCTCCTGCAGCCGGGCGTGGTGGCGCACGCCTTTAATCCTAGCACTTGGGAGGCAGAGGCAGGCGGATCTTTGTGAGTTCAAGGCCAGCCTGGTCTACAGAGTGAGTTCCAGGACAGCTGGGGCTACAGGGAAACCCTGTTCTCGAAAGACCCCAAAAAAATAAAAAAATAAAAAAAAAAATAAAATAAATAAAAAGTGCTCCTGCAGCTGGAGATATGGGTCAAGGATCAAAAGCACAGGCTGTTCTTCTAGAGGACTGGGGTTTGGATCCCAGAACTCGCATGGCAGCTGTTCAAAACTCAGTTCCAGGGGATTGCACGCCCTCTTCTGGCCACCATGGGCATTGTATGCATGTGGTGCACTTACAAAAACTCAAGCAAGCCGGGCGTGGTGGTGCACACCTTTAATCCCAGCACTGGCATGGTGGTGCACACCTTTCTTTAATCCCAGCACTCGGGAGGCAGAGGCAGATGGATCTCTGTGAGTTCAAGGCCAGCCTGGTCTACAGAGAGGTCCAGGCCAGTTGGGACTAAAAGGGAGACCCTGTCTCAAAAATGCCCCAAAACAAACAAAACAAACCAAACAAACAAACAAACAACCTCAAGCAAAAACACCCATGTACACAAAGTTAAAAAATAAAATGTTAGCCAGGCGTGGTGGTGTATGCCTTTAATCCTAGCACTTCGGAGGCAGAGGCGGCGGATCTTTGTGAGTTCAAGGCCAGCCTGGGTCTACAGAGTGAGTTCCAGGACAGCTGGGGCTACAGGGAACCTGTCACCACGAAAAGACAAACAAAAAAAAAAAAAAAAAAAAAAAAAAAGAGGCTCTTTTAATAATAATCTTGAAAATGCAGATGCAAACTAAGCCAGATGAAGATACCAGTGCACCGTCATCAGATGGGAAATTAGGGAAACCTCTACTAAGCACTGGACCAGTCTGTGGAGGAACAGAAAGACAGTGCCTTACCCACGTCTTGGAATAAAGACTAGTAGACCACTTTGAAATACAGTTAAGTTTTAACATAAGGTAAAGCTGCTCAGTCTTGAAGATCCAATAGTTGGGGTCACAGGCAAATGCACAGTGCATGTGCAGCAAGATGTAAGGGAAAGGATGTGGCTCATGACCACCAAAAAGGAGACCAAGCCCAGTGTCTACCTACAACAGAACCTGGTGAATGCAAATGATGCACTACTGTATTGTTATGAGAATTAATAATACAATATTTATGAATCTTAACTGGATTCTTAGAGATGGCCACATAAGTAATAAAACTACGAAGCCTAAGGAAGTGATTAGCGTACAGGTTAGAGTTATCTTAACAGTGAGGAAAAAGGCAGCAACACTTTGTTCACCTAGAGTTTTTTTTTTTTTTTTTTTTTGTCTTTTTGAGACGGGGTCTCCCTGCACTTCCAGCTGTCCTGGAATGCTGGCCTTGAACTCACAAAGATCTGCCTAGCATGCACCACAACGCCCAGCCTAGAGGGTTTGAGTACTCTACTAAGTTACCCATTGCCCACTGCTGCTATAGTGGCAGGATTATTATGGGAGTAACCAACCACCCTCTATTGGATTTAAGGCCCAAGTCACAAGTTGGAGTCCATACCAGACACTGTTAGGACAGCCAAGAACCTGTAACTAGACAGGTCACACACCACAGGGGAGAACCTAATACTATCATTCTACTAAACAGACACAATATTAAACTGACTCAAAATGACCTATTGTTAGACTCATAGATTAGTGCATCTCTCAACTCTCATCAAAGTTCTTTTTTGGGGGTGTCTTTTCGAGATAGGGTCTCCCTGTAGCCCCAGCTGGCTTGGAACTTGCTCTGTAGACCATGCTGGCCTTGAACTCGCAGAGATCCACCAGCCTCAGCCTCCCAAGCACTAGGATTAAAGGTGTGCGCCACCACCCCCAGCCAAAGTTCTTTTTACAGCAGATGGTGATTAACATACAGAGCCAACTGGTCAATGTGCAAGGAACAAGAGACTACAGAACCCACTGAACTTACAACAGTATGCACAAGACCTGGGCAACTCAACCCGACAGGGGCCCAGCACTGATGGGAAAGGTGGGTAGAAAGCCCCAGCCCTAACGAAAGCTCTGTTTTCCTTACCACTGTAATGCCTGGTAGCTTGTGAGCAGACTCCAAGAGAAAGACCCACACCCTAAAGCCCTTGGGAAGCAGAGATTAGATAGGCCTCGGAAAAAAAAAGACAACAGGGGTGGGAGAGATAGCTCAGCAGTTAAGAGCACCGACTGCTCTTGCAGAGGACCCAGGTTTGATCCCCGACACCCACATGGAGGCCGAGAACCATCTGAAACTCCAATTCCAGGGGAATCCGACACCCTCTTCTGACCTCCGCGCATTGCACGACACGGGTGCACAAACCTACATGCAGACAATACATTCATACACATACAGAAATAAATAAAAATTAAAAAAAAAATCCTGACCCTTAATACTTCAAATGGGGCCTATTTGGTAATTAGGCCATTGCAGATTTAATGAAGTCATCAGGGTGGGCACTAATCCAGTATGACTAGAGTCTTTATAAAAAGGAGCTCTTCTCACTTTGTGGTGGCGCACACCTTTGATCCTAGCACTCAGAGGAGAGGCAGAGGCAGGCAGATTTTTTGAGTTCAAGGCCAGCCTGGTCTGCAGAGTGAGTTCCAGGACAGCTGGGGCTACAGGGAGACCCTGTCCCAAAAAGTTAAAAAAAAAAAAGAAGCTCTTCAGGGGTTTGAGAGATGGCTCAGCAGTTAAGATCACTGACTGCTCTTGCAGAGGACCCAGGTTTGATTCCCAGCACCCACATGGCAGCTAAGGCTGGGTGTGATGGTGCTCGCCTTAAATCCCAGCACTTGGGAGGCAGAGGCAGGCGGATGGATCTCTGTGAGTTCAAGGCCAGCCTGGTCTACATAGTGAGCTCCAGGCCAGCTGGGACTAAAGGGAGACCACCTCAAAAAGACGGAAAAAAAAAAAAAAAGGAGCTCTTCAGACAGAGGCAGAGAGAGAAAAATGCCACGAGAACATGAAGGCAAAGGCAAGAACCAAGGATCATACATTTGAGCTGTTCCTGCTCCCAAGTTTGCGGTAATTTGTTACATAGCCCCAGGACACAATTCAGATTGTAAATTAACTATTCCTAAGGTTGATTAAGTTACAAAGTCAAAACTCTTACTTTTTTGGGTCTTTTTTGAGACGGTCTCCCTGTAGCCCCAGTTGGCCTGCAACTTGCTGTGTAGACCAGGCTGGCCTTGAACTCACAAAGATCCACCTGCCTCTACCTCCCAATGCTGGGATTAAAGGCATGCACCACCACACCAGGCTTGAAAAGGAAAAAGTTTTTTCAAAACAGTTTATAATCCATTTTCAGAACAGGGAAATTAACCTCGCTGCAACACAGCACATCATCCATCCGATGTGGAGGAAAAAGTTCACGCTAAATGCAAAGAAACTTACTGAAAGATTAATTTTTCTCAAAAGTGTAACCAAGTTTCCTTGACCTAAGTAACTGGGTCCCAAATGCTGACTAAAATGAGACAAACAGGATTCTTCGCTTTCTCACATCCACCCGTAGCTGTGTGTTCAACGTGCCAACTCAACCTTACTTTTTTGGGAGTTTGCTCACAGGCCCGCTTTACTTTCCATTTTTTTTTCTCTGTCTGTGTTTCTTCAACTTCAGTACCATCTACTTCATCACTGATTCTGCAGCAAAAATATCAA
>VZQC01013305.1:566402-589426 GCA_009823505.1 Rhizomys pruinosus
GGGGAATACTTGGAGACACTATCTAAAAAAAAAAAAAAAAAAAAAAAAAGCACTGGAAATACACACACACACACACACACACACACACACACTATATATGCATATTATATGCACATGAGACAGTCTCATTATGTTTATGTAACCGTGGTCTGGAACGCTCTATGTAGACCAGACTGGCCTCGAACTCAAGAGATCCGCCCGCCTCAGCTGCGATTAAAGGTTTGTGCCATCATGGCGGGCCCACACTGAAAATACGTTATGAAGGAAATAAACCCATAAAGGACGCGTGTCAAGGCTTTCACATAAAGAATGGGAACAGATGACAAAGGTTTAGGAAAAAAGATTATTTTTTTACCACTTCAAACGCAAAAGACTAAAGAGTGACTGAGTATCTGGATGTGAACATCTAACCACACACGCCTCTCAGGAGGGCCAGCAGTCTTACATGCTTTTCCAAGCACTAAACCGGAATGGTATTTGCTGTTTTATTTCGGTCTGTACGGTTCGAGGATAACAGGGAAGGTGGTCGCTATGCATCCTTGAGATTCTCATGAATCCCACCCACTCTGCCCCGGGCGCCCGAGCTGGCAGGAAACGCTTAGAGCACGAGTGCAGCAGAGAGGGCAGGTGCGCATCCTCCGTTCTCCCTCCCTCTTCCCCTCCCTCCCTTCTTCCCGGTTCCGGCAGGGCCCAGCATTCCGCGACCCCAAGCCCCCAGCCCCCGTCCCTACGCCCTCTCCACCCCCACCCCACGCTG
The DNA here is from genome assembly GCA_009823505.1 of Rhizomys pruinosus. NCBI lineage: Eukaryota > Metazoa > Chordata > Mammalia > Rodentia > Spalacidae > Rhizomys > Rhizomys pruinosus. Next base: position 567,160 of record VZQC01013305.1, read on the forward strand.
CCCAGACTCCAGGAGGAGCGACAGGGCGGAGGCCCGCAGGGACCCTGCCAGGAGGAGAACACGTGGCTCACCTTTCCTCAGAGTGCTGGGCCGCCGGTTTTTTGCCGAGGGCCGGATTGGGGGGTTTGGAGAAAAGATTTTCAAAATCCATGACTCAGGTGAACGGCGAAGATCTGCTCATGCAGCGCAGCTGAGTAACAGCCACTGCAACCTGAGAAACCCAGAGTCGCGCCAAAGGCCGCAGGTTAGTCCCGCGCACGCGCGCGCACGCGCACGCGTACCCCAAGAGCCGGCCTGAGACTCCGCACACGCCGGACTCAGGCCTCTAGCCAAAGCTGCGTACTGCGCGCGCGCTGTCCTCATTGTGGCGCCGCCCACAGCCTCACCGCTACTCAGGTTCTCACAGCACGTTTTCGTACTTTGTGCTGCGTGTATGAGCCCAGGGTTCTCCGGGCTCCAGCACCCTTTCCCAAGCGGCAGCCTAGTAGGATTTTTTTTTTTTTTTGGAGGGGGGTTGTCTTTTTGAGACAGGGTTTCCCTGTAGCCCCCATCTATCCTGGAACTCACTATGTAGACCGGGCTGGCTTTGAACTCACAGACATTCGCCTGCCTCTGGCTTCCTAGTGCTGCCACCTCGCCCACCGTGGATTTTTAAACTAATCCTTAAGATTCCTCTTTCTAGGCCGGGCATGGTGGCACACGCCTTTAATCCTAGCACTTGGGAGGCAGAGGCAGGTGGATCTTTGTGAGTTCAAGGCCAGCCTGGTCTACAGAGTGAGTTCCAGGACAGCTGGGGCTACAGGGAGACCCTGTCTCGAAAAGACACACACACACACACACAAAAAAAGATTCCTCTTTCTTACACTTTGGTGGGAAACTGACACCTATCACCATAACCATGTTTCTAAGGGGCATATCAAACACTGACTTGAGCATTCCATCATCATTACGTAGAAACTACTACATTGAGTAGAAACTACTCAAATTTTAATTTACCTAATTCTTGCAACTGCAACCTAAAATTAGGTTCTATTGCCACTTAGGTTTCTTTGCCAGGGGAGTCAACAGAATTGCAGACAGGTGATAGAACTTAAAGTCTCTATAATAGAATAATAAGCCGGGCGTGGTGACACACACCTTTAATCCTAGTGAGTTCCAGGACAGCTGGAGCTACAGGGAGACCCTGTCTCGAAAAAGACCGAAAATAATAAGCCGGGCGTGGTGGTGCACGCCTTTAATCCTAGCACTCGGGAGGCAGAGGCAGGCGGATCTTTGTGAGTTCAAGGCCAGCCTGGTCTACAGAGCGAGTTCCAGGCCAGCTGAGACAAAAGGGAGACCCTGTCTCAAAAAGACTAATAATAATAGTAATAAAATAAAATAATATTAAAAATTAAACAATAAAACAAATAAAAAATAGAAATATATTTGAGGCATGCAAGTTCATTAGAACCAAGTGCTAACAGTATCTGGGGAAGCAGCACAGCCAAGGGGAATTTTCCTGAAAGGGGTGAACTCAGTCTAGAAAATTTCCAGAGGAAGGGATAGTTAGGAGTATTTACTTAGCATCCCGAGTAGAAAAGTAAAGGTTCAACAATAGATTGTGTTTGGAAAAATGAGAAATTGTTTAATGGAGGTGAAGAGTAGAAGAAAAACAACAAACAAATAAAAAAAAACCCTATGGATTGAGCCAGACAGAAAACCTGACTTGATTCTGTAATTGCAGCTATTCATCTCGAGCAGATATCATGGTCCACTACATAGACAAATGAAGAAAATTATTTGAAGTCAGACTTGTTCTAGAGGGACATTCTACTTGACCAGTTTTTTTTTTTGTTTTTTTTTTTTATAGAATAGACAATCACCTTCTTTTGTACTTGAATCATTACTAAAAATCATGAGAGAGAAAATTCAGTTTTTATAACTAGTTTTTTTTTTCTTTTTTTTTGAGACAGGGTCTCCCTGTAGCCCCGGCTGGCCTGGAACTCACTCTGTAGACCAGGCTGGCCTCGAACTCACAGAGATCTGCCTGTCTCTTCCTTCCATTGATAGTGCTAGGATTAAAGGCGTGCGCCACCACGCCCGGGCATAACTAGTTTTTATAACTAGCAATATTCATTCTTTAGAGGAGACAATAAAAAACTCAAATTACTACAGACTTTTCATATATACATATATATGAAATATATATATATTTCATAATATGTATACATATATTGAATATATGTCTACATAGAAGCATATATATATATATATCTCTTTTTTTTTCTGATTTATATATATATATATATATATATATAAAGGTCTCCTAGCACTTCAGAGGCAGCGACAGGTGGATCTCTGAGTTTGAGACCAGCTTGCTTTACACAGTGAGCTCCAGGCCACTTACATAGTGGGACCCTGTTTCAAAACCAAACCAAATCAAACAAACAAAAACAAATGTCCTGATTATGGACTTGTGAGATGGCTCATGAAGGTGACTGCCACCAAGCTGAGTTTGATCCCTGGAACTCACACCATGGAAGGAAAGAACCAACTCCTGCAAATTGTCTTCTGACCTCCACAGGCTACACACACACACACATAAATTCGATAAAAATTTTTTGGTTCTTTTGAGACAGAGTGTCGCTATGTAGCTCTGGCTGGTCTGGAACTCTCTATGTAGACCATGCTAGCTTCAAACAGAGATTTACCTGCTTCTGCTTCCCAAGTGCTGGGATTTAAGGCATGTGCCAAAACAACCCAGCTTGTAATACATTTTTTAATAGCCAGAATAGAACAAAAGATAATCAGACAAAAGGAAAAGATGTATAGGTGGGCTATTTTTTGAAAATTGACCTGCAAATCCATCAGACACTAGTATTCTCAGATAAAGATGATAAACGTTTACATATTCATGTAGGTGATTGATCTGAAAAGAGCCCCAAATCCTTCAATCTCTATGACCACAGCTATAGCAATTTGATTTTGCAATACCTTGAGTACAGAACTGGCATGCATTTCCTCTGTAATCTGAGTTTTTTACTAAGAACAAGACTTGCCTTTGTTAGTGGAATGCAGAAGTGGCCCCCAAATACCTTGCATCTGTTCCTTCTCTTGAACCTCTTCAGGGCATTAAGCCTAGCTACCCTGCTCAATATAAGGGATAGACTGTGGTGAAGGTCAAGACTGTTGACAGAAAGCAACAGCCAGCAAACAGCCAAAAGCAAAATTATCTAATTAACACAAAACTGACCACAAAGCATCATGAGTGAGAAGTATCTGATGCAGAGATAAAGGCCAAATCAGCCTGAATTAAAAGTAAATAAAGGCCGGCATTTATTCCAGGAAATGCACCCCTCTTGGGTGAATCCAAGGCCTTCTAGGGCCATGAGAAAGCTCGCATCTGGGAGGTGAGGAGAGCTTTCTATAGGAGGTAGGGGAGATGGTGATGTGTTGGAATCTGGCCAATTAGGCCAGGTCAGGGGCTTAGATCTGGAGGTGGGTCTCAGGTCCTGAGGGCTCATGGGAATCTGGCCTGACTAGAAAAGAGAGGAGGGTTTTTCCAGTCTATGCCATCTTGGTTTTTCTCCTGAGCCCCAACCTAACCTCCCAGACTCTTAGGGTACAGGGAGGTGACAACTCTGCTCTGGCTTCTTCCTGCTGAGCTGGGATGTTGAAGGGAGGGAGGGTCGGGAGTAGGCGGGGCTATGGGCACAAGGATGTAGGGATGTAAAGACCACTCTGGAGACCTCCTGAATGTGTTCCTGCAAGAAGTAGAGGAGACCAGGTGCTAAGACCAGAAGGAGTCTCCTGGTTGAGGTTGGGGAGGCTCCTCTTGCTGTTAGATGATCTTGGTCCAGAGGAGGAGGACAGGGTCTAAACATGGGCTCTCCAGTTTCATCCATCCAGGTATCCCAAGCATGGACAAGCAGTATGTCGAATCTGGCACAGCATCACCTGGCTGGAGGAAGACTGAAACAATAAGAAGAGAAAGGGCAACTGGGGGGGAGGGGTGTCACAGAGTCTGGTACCTGTGGCAACAGGGGGAGCAGAGGAAGGATGAAAGTACAGAGGGTGAAGGCCGTCATACCCAACCATTCAGACCTGTCCTTGAGGGTCTCTGGAAAACCTGAGAATAGTGGGTCCCAGCTGCTTGATGGACCATCCATCCTGGGTTAGAGGTCTCTTGAGTCTAGACAAATGGTACCAGTGTGGGTCACCTAGTAGCTTGGCTGCTGAAGGCATAGTAAGGTTGATGATGTGGGATGCAGTCCACATGGGATCAAGAGACTTAGGAGAAGTTTTTTTTAATTTAATTTAATTTAATTTAATTTAATTTAATTTAATTTTTTTATGTGTTTGAGAGTACTGTCTGCATGTAGGTTGGTGCACCTGTGTCGTGCAATGCCGTAGAGGTCAGAAGAGGGCATCGGATTCCCCTGGAACTGGAGTTAAAGATGGTTCTTAGCCACCATGTGGGTGCTGGGAATCGAACCTGGGTCCTCTGCAAGAGTAGTCGGCGTTCTTAACTGCTGAGCCATCTCTCCAGCCCCAGGAGACAAAGTTTTAAGGAGAACACTGTCCCCTGGTGTGAGAGAGGGCAGGTCAGTGGTTGTGGACTCCATTGAGGTAGGAATATGTGAGGGTGCAGGGAGGGGAAAAGAGGAATGACAAAGGAGGTCTGAAGGCCTGTGTGGAGAGGACATGGTGGTGGGCTGGGAAAGGGTAGTTCAGAGCTTCCCAGTGAGCTCAGCCGCTGCTGCCAGTGCTCTGAAATATGGCTGCCATCCACAGATAGCCAGGTCAAGCTGTTTGGAGAGAAACACCACTGCCCAGTATGAGGGCTCAACAGGTTAGGCTAAGGCCCCTGTGGTCATTCCAAACTTTCTGTCTGTAAAGAGGTAGAAAAGGCGTGAAGAGTCCCAGAGAGCCATAGTAGGGGCAGCCAGGAGGGCATTCCGAAGAAGTGGCGTTGGACAATGGTGAGATGGGAGAGAGGCCCCATGGGGGTCTTCTTAGCTGCCTGGTACAAGGGTTTAGCTGTAACAGCAAAATTAGAGATCCAGTGACAGAAGAAGCTCACCAATCCTAGAAAAGAGAGGATGTGGTCTGCTGTCTCTGGAGGCTGTAGGTCTCATACGGCGTTGACTCAATCTGACCTGAGAACACTGGAAGGGTACGTTAGGACCAGAGTCAAAGGAGGAGAGATTTCAGGCCAAGGATTGGCTGCAGTCCTGGTTTTTGGGTCCTTCCATGTAAAGGCAAAAGGAAGTATGAAGGGCACAGTAAAGAAGCCAGGACAGTGAAATGGGAGACTGAGGTTTAGGGGTTAGGACGGAGGTCCTGAACTAGACAGTAGGTGCCAGAGGGATTACAAACTGGAAGAATGCGGGTGTTTCAGGGTTAGTTAGTGGAGATAGGAAGCAGGTAATAGTAGGCTTGAGCCCATGGTGGTGTGTTTCAGAAATAGGAAACTGAGGCCTGGAAGGAAAAGAGGTGGGGTTATTGAGGCATATCAGGACTGGTGGGCAGTGGGAGGTGATTATTGGAGCAGAAATGTCCCAGACCTGAGGGTTGACAGGATCAGGGATGGTAGGGTCTGGACAACCCAGGGTGAGAGAAGCAACTAAAGATGTCATGGCCCAGGAGGGGAACTGGACAGACAGACATGACTAAAATTAATGGGTATAAAAATGACCTGTGAGGGGGGCTGGAGAGAGCCTAGCGGTTAAGAGCGCCGACCGCTCTTGCAGAGGACCTGGGTTCGATCCCCAGCACCCACATGGCGGCTGAGAACCGTCTGTAACTCCAATTCCAGGATAACTCCAGTTCCAGGGGAATCCGAGACCCTCTTCTGACCTCCACGGCATCGCACGACACGGGTGCACAGACCTACATGCAGACAGTACATTCATACACATAAATAAATAAATAAATAAATAAATAAATAAATAAATAAATAAATAAATAAAATATTTAAAAAATGACCTGTGAGGACACAGGGGAGAGGTAGAGTCCTTTTTGGGAAAGAGGGGGTCCCATCCACTCTTGTGACAGAAATTGATGAGGGAACTGTAGGGCCAGGGTGTGAGGTCAGTACAGAAAGGTAGCCCAGCTGTCCAAGATGAAGGAGATGGACTTACCTGCTACCTGTAGCATTAGCCTGGGCTCAACAAGGGTTAGTGGGGGTCTCTGAATCTGGCCACCATCAGTCCTCTGCCAGCCTGAGGAATTCAGAGGCCAGAGGGGGTTGGAGTACCCAGAGCAATGGGGCTGGACCATTGTGGCATGGCACAGAGGACGAGCCCACATCTGGGCACTCAAACTTCAAATGGCCAGGCTGCTGGCAGAGCTGAGAGAGCACAGCATGGTGGATTTTCGGGTGTGGTGTCTTTGAGTCACTCGTGACCATCTTCCACATGCTGTCCTTCCCTTCTTGGCTCAGCTCCAGGACTTGCCTCCTGCCTGCAGGCCGGCAGTGCAAGAAGGGGGGAGGGAATACCACCAGAGATCACCCATAGAATGAACTCACACACACTCATGGAGAGCCAGGGAGGATAGGAGCTCCATTTATTTTCTGTCAGTGAGGTCTATATATTTAAGACTACTGTGCTTTGGGCAAGGAAGTGGGGAGCAGGCGTAAGGGAGGGGTGAGCCAACTTAGTTCTAATCGGGGGACTGCAGAACTCCGTTTTGTGCAACAGGTAACTAGAGGTGTGACATTCTGCTCAATGCCTCAAGGGAACAGGCCTGGAACTTTGCAGAGATAGGGCGAAGTAAGAATCATTGTAATATCCCAAATCTTCCAGCTACAGATAATTCTGGAAGCCCACAGAGATATCAGATAACTGGAAATCCTCCCAGGACAGGTCTTACAATTTCTTGCTTCAAGCCACACACAAAATTCCATTCCCACAGTGAATGACTTGGGGTTTGGGCAGTTTCTAGCCCAGTGACCTCCTTTGCCACACTTGAAGCAGGCTCCTGACAGAATGAACTTAGGCTGGGCCTGAAAGGGCTTAATGGAGCCCCAAGTGTCCCACTGTGGGAATGCTATTTACTTCAGGGTTTGGGCATGAAGCTTAGGCTTTTGTTGTGGCAGAGCCTATCAGGAGGACTCAGCTGCCTCCTCTCAGCCATTAAATACCATAAAAGCCATTTTCTTTCTTTCTTTCTTTCCTTTTTGTTTTTTTTTGTTTTTTTTTTTTTTGGTGTTTTGGGACAGTGTTTCAGTGTGTAGCCCAAGCTAGCCTAAAACTCACTACATAGACCAGGTTGGCCTTGAACTCACAGAGATCTGCCTCCCAGAGTGCTAGGATTAAAGGTATGCACCACCACACCCGCTAAAAGCCATTTTCAATCAAATCCTGCACAGGAGTATGGGGACTGTCCTCAGCATTTAAAATTTTTTTTTCCCCCTCTGATATCTGGAAAAGACTGAGAGATAAAGTGAGAAGCCAAGAACATGGCCAGTGTTGGGGAGGTAGGGTCAAGGCAAGCTTTAAGTATGGTTGTCCTTGATAAATTCTGAATTGCAGAAGGAAGAAAAGAGGTGGGGGAGTATTTTCACATGTCTTCAGCAGACAGAAAATAGACTTAAATAGAGCTCACCAAAATTGGTTTAATTTGGACTTTCCAATGTGATCCCCAGTAGTAAAACCTAATCTTACTGTCTGCAGGTCACACAGAACTAAGACTCTCTAGCTGTGGAATAAAGATCTAATAATTAATTTTGGTGATGGAAGTTTATAAAAGTTGTACTGAAACAAAAAGTTGTACTGAGTGGATTTATAAAGGCTGTACTGAGCAGAGGCACATTCATGGATATGCTTTCATTTAGACAAAACACCTTACATTGTAGATGTCATTTACAGCATGCAGCCCCAACAAGTTTCTTTGCATTCTTGAGGCTGAGACAGCCAAAATGGCCAATGTAGTTTCTTTATCATACTGGTACCAAACATTTTATAAAACAGAATTACATACAGTTTCATTAAGGAAGAAGCTAAAGGATGGGGAGAAAGGAGACATGCAGTCCTACTGAGACAATGCAAAACAAAGATAATTTAGCAATTGACAACATCAAAAGCATGAAGCTGGGTACAGGAGAATGGTATTCAGGAACCTAGAATGAGAGAGGAGGGCAGAAATACAACCTCCAGTGTTGAGGGTAACGGCCAGGGCAGCAGTGCATAGAGTAAAAATACCTAAAAAGAGTCAATTTGGAAGAAACATCCTACATAATTTGGAGATGGAATTCAGTCTTAACAGATAACTTAAGGAACCTGGGTTTATTTTGGCCTTTGAGTACAATAGGTTTTGTGCACAATATAACCTAGAAGTGGCCACTTTTCAACAGAAACATGACAGACTTATACATGAAACAGTTAATGCACATGAAAGAGTTAACACACAGACAGCTTGGACAGACACATGCATGACTTAATTGCATAAATATACTGATCAGTTATCACAGTGAAATTGCAAGTGGGGGCCGGGCTTTAACCAGGAGCCTGGCTCACAGCAGAATCTTGCCAAAGGGCAAGTGAGTGTAAGTGGGACAGGTGCAGAGACAGCAGATCTGGCTCACGGCAAGGCTCACCTGTGTCTAATAAGTGTTGAGTTTACCTGCTAATTTAATGAAACAGAATAAAAACAAAAACAAAACAGCTTTTGTTAAAAACCAGTAGCTTAAGCAGCAATCCTGTGACAAAACCTAAAATGGAAAAATGATTTTAATTAGAAACAGATGAAAACATGGTGATAAAATTGTAAAACTCCAATAGTGGACATTTTGGGATTAATTTGTTAACCTGTCTGGTAAATGCATTCATGCCATGTGATTACATAAAAATGGTGACCATGTCAATTTGAATCAGGTGGGGGAATGGCAGAGGAGAGATCAGATATGGGGAGGTGGGATATGGGAGAGAGCAGATCCTGGAAAGCCTACATGTAGCCAGTCTAGAAAAAAGAAAAAAAAATTGTTTGGTGGGTAGGCTTTGACCCAGAGTTGCCCATCTCCAAGCCTGGAGTTCTCAGGGGGGGGGCAGAAAAGCATCCTCTACTGCATCCTGAGACCTGGCAGTGGGGTAGGTGTGGGGTGGACTCGGGATGAATGTCTTCAATCTGGCAAGAGCCTGTGCAACAGAACCTGGTTCAGCACTCCTTTCCCAAAACAGCCAGTAGACACTGGGTCCACTGACCTAAGGTCCCCAAGCGTCCATGGGTCCTGAGTCCCCGGGCTGAGGAAAGAGGGCTTGTCCTGGTGTTGTGACAGCTTACAGACAGGAGCTCTAGACAGCAGAAATGAGGCAACAGAAAACGGACTTACCCCAAGTCAGAAGCCAGGTGTGTTAGGAAAGGAGAGGGATGTCCCTGAACCTCCGTGGGTCCTGGGCCTCTGGGGCCAAGGAAAAATATCCCATCTCCCCATAAGGATCACCAATATGAAAAGTACCAGATGCAGAGATAAAGGCCAAATCAGTCCGAATTAAAAGTAAATAAAGGCAGGCATTTATTCCAGGAAATGTGCTCTCTCTTGAGAGAATCCATGGCCATGCAGGGCCATGAGAAAGCACTGAACTGGGAGGCAGGGAGACCCTTTTTTCCGCCTTTGGCAGGGAGACCCTTTTATGGGGGGGAGGGGAGGATGGTGACCTGTTGGAATCTGGCCGATTAAGCCAGGTCAGAGGCTCAGATCTGGAGGTGGGTCTCAGGTCCAGAGGTCTCATGGAAATCTGGCCTGACTGAAAAAGAAAGGAGGGTCTTTCTAGTCTATGCCATCTTGGCTTTTCACCCCGAGCCCCAACTTAACAATGGGGTCCAGCAAAGAACTGAAGAAATGCCAGATGATCTCAAATCACTAACCCACTGTAGGAAGCTTCCTTTGCCACGAGCAGGTACAGCATGGCCCTGCTAAGGGAAAGGGGAGCACAGTACCTGCTGTGGCAACTGTAGGGAACTAAACTCTCAATGCAGAGACCAGTCAGTTACTTTTGTAACTCGACCGGAGAGGTACCTCCAACTCAAGTCCTTAGCCTGGGACAACAGAACATTTCCTACTCTTAGCCATGATTTTCCACCTGCCCAGAGACTGCTGGCCCCTGGACAGGAATTTCAGGCTGATGGCTGATGGCCTATCTTCAGCCTATGTCCACTCACAACTCACTTCACCACACCAGATATCCAGATTGGTGGCCCAAGGACCTCTGTCCAACCCACTGGTCACCCAAACGAAATGAAGGCCAGCTTCGACCTGTATGTACACAAAAAATGACAGCTGGGAATTCTGTAATGATGGTAATGGAGAATTAGATTTATTGCCCACTACAGCAGTTAAGGACATCGACTGCTCTTGCAGAGGACCCAGGTTTGATTCCCAGCACCCACATGGTGGCTAAGAACCGTCTTTAACTCCAGTTCTACAAGAATCTGATGCCCTCTTCTGACCTCTGCAGCATTGCACAACACAGGTGCACCAACCTACATGCAGACAGTACACTCATACACATAAAAAAAAAAATGTAAAACCTGTTTTATAAGCAAAATGATGTCAGCTCCCAGAACCAATCACAGGCCCCCAATTCTAGGCCACTGCACACTGCTGCCCCACCCAGCATCATGCACTTGGGCCTCATTGTCTGCTCCTCCTTGGGGTGGAGTCAGAGAAATCCCCTGACTCCTATCCACGTGGTGCCCTGAGGAGTGCTAGCTAAGGACTAGCCCCCAATTGAAACTGGATCTTCCTACATCTCCCCCTTTTATTTTATTTTTCTGAGAGGAGGACAATCCCATGGGAGACGTTGGCACCATAAAGGAACCCAGTCTTGAATACGTGATTGCTTAAACCTATCTTGAGTGCTGGGTAGAGGCAGGCCAGACCTAAGATTTTATTATTTACACTAAAACCAATTTGTTCCCAAAAAACAAACCATGAGGTAAACTGTAAACCACAAGTAATAAATACAAGCAACCTCCATGTAAAACCAATTTGCAAGCAGCTATGTCCAAACTTGTACAGCCCAAGGTCCCCACTGTCCAGCTGGAGAGGCTTGCATGTACAAGCATGTTGAGCAAATTAGAGTCCAGTCTATATTGCTGTAATCTCAAAATTCACCCCTATCTCCACAGCCCCTATATCATGCCCCATCTTCTGCAAGTTGTTCCCTAGGCTTTGGGAAAGGGGCATAAGTGGGTGAGAAGCAAAACGGTCTTCTTTCTCTGGAGATGTCGTTTTGGACTCTGATCAGTTCAGCCTGTTTCCTTTTGTGGGTTGGCACATTGAAGAATGTTTTTAATCCTACTAATGAAGCAAGAGCAATCAGAGATACAGGCATTTAAACAGTACTAATTATTATGGCAGGTTACCTTGGCATAGACACAGATGTTTTGATGTTATGCTAATCCATGAACTATAGCTTTTCTGTAAAAGATGACAAGTTCTTATTGTGGCTTATAACATCTCCTAACCACTAGAGGATGTAAGCTTCTGGCATCAGCTGTGAGTTATTCCTCCAAGGAGAGAGCTAACAGCCAATTAGATTTGGGCTATACAGACATATGGCTGCCACTGGCTGTGCAATATCTCCAGACAAGTGAGGTGTAACTGATACCAATGGAGGAGTCTTGCTGGACTCAAGGAGACCAATATTTGCTTCATTGTTTTAGTGGCCTTTGGTAACATTCTCTGGCATTCCAGAGGCCAACTGTACAGTTGATAGTGCGGTCTCAAGGGGCTGGAGAGATAGCCTAGCGGTTAAGAACTCCGACTGCTCTTGCAGAGGACCTGGGTTCGATCCCCAGCACCCACATGGCGGCTAAGAACCGTCTGTAACTCCAATTCCAGGAGAACTCCAGTTCCAGGGGAATCCGAGACCCTCCTCTGACCTCCGCAGCATTGCACGACACGGGTGCACAGACCTACACGCAGACACTACACTCATACACATACAAAAATAAATAAAATTAAAAAAAAAAAAGAAAGTGCGGTCTCAAAACACCTTTCCCATGCTTACACCAATTCTTCAGCAGCAGGGCCTTACCGCCACTCTTCTTGCAAGTATCCCAGTTTATAGGCAAAAAGCCTTTACCTTTTTGGGGGCTTGGATCCCCTAGCCAACATCTCCTTGACAGAATAACCCATTTCTGATATCAGAGCTCTCCTGTATTAATATTAATATATTTTGTTTAATCATAAAGATTTCAAAGACTTTACTATTTGGGTTTGTATAGAGAATTTTCTTTTCACAGTTCTCATGTCTATTGGTCAATTAAAGAAAGCAGTTATACCTTTTTTTTTTTTTCTTGAGACAGGGTGTCCCTGTAGCTCCAGCTGTCCTGGAACTCACTCTGTAGACCAGGTTGGCCTTAAGCTCACAAAGATCCACCTGCCTCTGCCTCCCAAGTGCTAGGATTAAAGGTGTGCACCACCACACCCAGCTAGTTATACCTGTTTTATAAGAAATTACTACTGTTGGGCATGGTGGCACTCGCCTTTAATCCTAGCACTTGGCAGGCAGAGGCAGGTGGATCTTTGTAAGTTTAAGGCCAACCTGGTCTACAGAGTGAGTTCCAGGACAGCTAGAGCTACAAGGAGACCCTGTCAAAAAGACCAAAAAAAAAAAAAAAAAGATTTACAGTTAGGGAATGACTTCATTATCATCATGTTTTTCTTTTTTCTATGAAAAGGAGGAGTAGGAAAGTCTCTCATATTAAAACTTTGCAGCACCTGGAAGGTAAACTTCATCAGGACACATTATAAATAGTTGTTTTAAATAGACTTCAGAGAGATGCTTTGTGTCTGTGACTCAGGCAGTCTGAGGTTTTTCTCCATTTTAATGTTCAGATGGGCCAGCTTCTCTGCTAGTATTTCTTGGTCCATCCTGCACAATGCAAAGCTGTATCTTTTCTTTCTCAGCCATTAAGTTGGTGATATTTTGACCTGTGGGAACATCCAAATCTTTTCCCATAGTTAGTTTTAAGATTTAAATTGAAAATTTGACAAAAGTTTTAAAGAGTTTTATAACTAACTGTATCGCTCCTTTTTTATTTTTGGGTTTTATTTTTTGACCCATTCATCTCACACATGCCTATAGGCAGGAATCAAGGTGTAAATTTTCATTAAATTCACCCAAACTGTTTATCATTGACTGTATGTTGTTAATTTGGGAAGTAAACAATTCCTTTAGTTAAATTATCCTACAGGTAAAAGAAAATGTTTCAAGGTGATACTGTACAAAGGTACAACACAAAAATTACAGAGAACATTTGTGTACATTAACCCCAAAGTTGTTGTTATTCAAATTATAAGTAAAACAAATGTGGACAATTTGTATTTCCAATTAGCTTTGTATTACCTTTTTTATTAAAACCATTTTTTTTTTTTGGTCTTTTTGAGACAGGGTCTTCCTGTAGCCCAAGCTGGCCTGGAACTCACTACATAGACCAGGCTGGCCTTGAATTCACACGATCCACCTCCCTCTGCCTCCCAAGTGCTAGGATTAAAAGTGTGTGCCACCACACCCAGCTTTATTAAAACCTTTTTACCAATGTTGTTTAATATAGACATTTTAACTTTTACTAAGTCTTAAAATATCATATAATATGTAGATGACGTGTGGGCAAATTTGGATACCTGTTAAACACATAACAATTAAATATACATTGTTCCTTAAAATTCTTTCACTAGACTGTGTCTTCAGAGAATCAAGTCCATTAACTTATATTATTTATTTGTATTTCCATATAAATCTCTACTGAAATACTTAATTATTTTAAATATATAACTATAAATCTTATAAAGTAGATTTATTTATTTATTTATTTGAATAAAGTAGACTTATAACGATCATTTTTCTTATAGTCCTTGGAAATGGTTTATTCAGGCCTGGCACAAAACCCTGTTTTAAAGATGTTTTACCTTGCTGGATGTGGTGGCACACGCCTTTAATCCTAGCACTTGGGAGGCAGAGGCAGGTGGATCTTTGTGAGTTCAAGGCCACCCTGGTCTACAGAATGAGTTCCAGGACACCTGGGGCTACAAAGAGACCTTGTCTCAAAAAGACCAAGAAAAAAAAAAAAAAAAAAAAAAAGTATGTTTTACCTAGCTGTTAAATGCTTTTCAATATACATTTAATCTATACTTTAAATTATATCTAAAATAAAATAAGATTATTCCTAAAACCAATTTATTTCCTACAAAACTTTGAGAATTGCTGGAATTTTCTTTTTTTTTTTTTTTTTTTTTTTTTTTTTTTGTGTTTTCAAGACAGGGTCTCCCATATAGCCCAGCTGTCCTGGAATCACTCTGTAGACAGGCTGGCCTTGAACTCACAAAGATCCGCCTGCCTCTGCCTTCCAAGTGCTAGGATTAAAGGCGTGTGCCACCACGCCCAGCGAGAATTTGCTGGAATTTTCATTTTAGGTGTTGAAGGAGCACAACCAGCAGGTGGTGGCATACACCCACAAAGTAGTTAACTGTTACTACACCTGTATAATTTTATTAGTAATTCTTAACCAAGACAAGTAAATTACACAAATAACCATAGAAATCTAACTATATTAGTATCTGAGTTGAAAGGGCCAGTTTTAACTCAGAGGCTTTTTAGAATTGTATGAATACATATTAACATTTTACATAAACCTAATTAAAGGGCTGGAGAGATGGCCTAGCGGTTAGAGCACCGACTGCTCTTGCAGAGGACCCGGGTTCTGATCCCAGCACCACATGGGGTGCAGAACCATCTGAAACTCCAATTCCAGGAGAACTCCAGTTCCCAGGAATCCGAGACCTTCTTCTGACCTCCGCGGCATTGCACGACACTGGTCCACAAGCATGCAGACAGTACATTCCTACACATAAAAATAAATAAATAATAAAATAATAAACCAATTAAAGATTGTTAACACCAAAATGTATAAACTGATAATTTTGTATAGGTTGAATCTGTTAACAGTGATTTATAGTAGACTATTTATTTATTTATTTATTTATTTATTTATTTATTTTTGTCTTTTTGAGACAGGGTCTCCCTGTGGCCCCAGCTGTCCTGGAACTTGCTCTGTAGACAGGATGGCCTCAAACTCACAAAGATCCGCCTGCCTCTGCCTCCCAAGTGCTAGGATTAAGGGCACGTGCCACGACGCCTGTATAGTCACTTTTTTAATTCACAAGAATTTAGAAAGTTACAGGGATCAAAACAAGTGCTCACACACCCATACACACATGTGCACATGCACACATACATACATATATACACACATAATAAAGAAAATATTAGCTGGGAGTGGTTGCATAAGCCTTTAATCCTAGCACTTGGAGGCAGAGGCAGGTGGATCTCTTGTGAGTCAGGCCAGCCTGGTCTACAAGTCTCACAGAGTGATTCCAGGACAGCTGGGGCTCAGCAGAGAGACCCTATCTCAAAAAGACAAAAAAAAAAAAAAAAAAAAAAGAAAAGAAAATATTGTTAAGTTGACCTGATACATTATTGGTTAATATTTGATGGAGAACACACAAAATTATTTTACATTTTTGTTGTAGGGTATACATCCTATTTGAATATGTACTTTGTTAACACAAACCTCTGAAATTCATTTGCTAATCTTTTCACCATTTAGCAGTCCTATCTGACCCTACTTCTTTCCCTACACTGAACCCTATTCTAATTTTATTTCTAATCCATACCTGTCCTGTCCCTGTTTATCTTACCCTTTCCTTAGAGGCCAAGGTTCAGAGAGCCCAAAGACCAGTACTGACTCCATTTATTTGTGGTTCTGGGCCAAATTGTTCTAAGAAAGACAAGAAATTACAAAGTTCTTAGTTAAATTAGACCAAATTTTTACCTTAATTCATTGCAACAGTTTCATTTTGCTTTTGGTCTTTTCAAGGCAGGGCCTCCTTACAATCCCAGCTGGCCTGGAGCTCACTATGCAGACCAGGATGTCCTTGAACTCACAAAGATCCCCGCCTGCCTCTGCCTCCCAAGTGCTAGGATTAAAGGAATGTGCCACCACACTTGGCTCCACAAGCCTAGAATTTAGGAGCCCAATTTGCATTACTGAAGTGGCCTCTAGAATGAGGTCCTAGAGGAAGCTTAGCCAATAAAAAGAAAACCAGAGCTGAAAAGACATTATTTACAGAAAAAAAAGTTTCAAGGAGAACCTTTAAAACCTTTAAACTGTAGCTGGCTTTTCACAAACTTCCATACAAGCCAATATTGGTAGGCGAATTCCTGGGTAGGGTGTTGCCTCCACAACCCTAGCCGGCCTAGAACTGAGTGGCCTGTGCAAATGTGCACCTCAATAGAAGGGTTGCAGCAAAAGCCTTGCACTTGCTCCATGGGCATGCCTGCCCTCCCTGCCTCTGTCTCTGCCCCAGTGAGCTTCGCCACCTGAACTGCAGCAAGAAGGAGGAACCCTGGGCTTCCCTTTGGGGCTGAGATTCAGGCTGCAGGACAGGTTCCAATCCCACTGAACAAGCCTCTGGAAGGCAAATGGATGGGAGAGGAAAAACTCCTCTCTCACAACTTCTCTGAATACCCATAACCTGGGAAGGCTGGGGGATCAACAGATGCCCCCAATCTAAGGAAGCCAAAACAGCACCCAGGGGCTCCATAGAGGTGCCCTGCTGAGTGGGTGAAAACCCACAAGAGAGTGCAGGCCTCTCAAAGCCTATCAGAGAAGGGGTCTCCAGCACACAGGCCAAGTTCCCATCAGTGCCATCCACAGGTACACAAGCAGAGTTGTGCTGGATAGCTTTAGTGTCAACTTGACACACCTGGGTTGAGGGAGCCTCAATTGGGGAATTGGCTCCATTGGATTGGCCTGTGGCCACGTCCGTGGAGTATTGTCTTGATTATCAGGCAATGTGGGAGGGCCCAGCCCACAATGAGCAGTGCCACCCTTGGCAGGTTGTTGTGTACCATATAAGAAGGCAGGCTGGGCATGAGCCAGGGGAGCAAGCCAGTGAACAGCACTCTTCCATGGCCTGTGCTTCAGCTCCTGCCTCCAAGTTCCTGTCCTGAGTTCCTACCTTGGGCTCTATAAATGATGAACTGTGACCCAGGAGATGTAAGCTGAATAAACCCTTTCTTCCCCAAGTTGGTGTCGGTCAGAGTGTTTTGTCACAGCATTGGAAGGCAAACTAGAACAGAAATTGGTACCAGAAGTGTGGGGGATTGCTGTGACAGACCTGACCTTGGTGTTTTGGGGAAGGATTGTGGAGACATTTGGAACTTTGGCCTGGGAAGATCATTGAATGCCTAAAGATTGTTGCTGTGGAGCTTGGAGCAGTTTTGCTGAAGGAGTTGTAGAAGATGAAGGCCTGGCTTGTGAAGTTTCTAGTTTCAAAGGGGAGCAGAGATCATCAGGACTGTGTAATCTGTGGGTTCTGGTCAGCTGGGGCTGAAGAATCAGCTGTAACAAGAGACCAGAACCTGACATGAAATCTTTGTTGCACTGGGACAATTGATGCTGGTTAGCTGGGGCTGAAAAATCAGCTGTAAGTAACAAGAGACCAGCATCACTGTGGTGAAATCTTCTGGGAAGAATTTCTTCAGGGTCAGCACACAGAAGCTGTGATCCAGAAGGGGCCTGAGCCTCCATCTTGAGCCAGAAGCAGGACTTGGTAACGTGTAAGAGTCTCCTATATGGTTCTGGTGTTGAAATTTGAGGGGGGTCACAGAGAGCAACCAAGGCTTGGCACTTGATAGGTCAGGAAAGACATTGTGTGGAAATGCACCTTGGTTGCAGTGACAAACCCAGGATTGCAGCGAGTCATGGAGAGAAGCTGAGGCTTTTGCACCAGGAGAGGTCAGAAAGCCCTTTAAGTGCTGCCTCGTTTCAGTGGCGACCCCAGATTTTGGAGATGCGGGGACTGTGGGACGACCACCAAGAGCAGTGGCAGTGTGAATGGAGTTGGCCTGGGCCTGCGAGATGAGCTGTGTGTGCAGCATGGCCAAAGTTGGAGAAGGGGAGCTGCCTGAAACCTTTGGAGCCCAGAAGGATCGAGTGAATCCCAGGTGTCCAGCCTTGAGCTACTTTGCTGGACTTAGTTTTTTTTGAGGTGCCTGATTTCTTCCCTTTGAAAAAGACAGTAACTTGTTTGGATTTTACAGCAGCCCACAGTAAGAAACTTTTAGGGCGGAGAGATTAGCCTAGCGGTTGGAGCACCGACGCTCTTGCAAGGACCCGCGTTCGATCCCCCAGCACCCACATGGTGGCTAAGAACCATCTGTAACTCCGATTCCAGGAGAACTCCAGTTCCAGGAAATCTGAACCCTCTCTGCTGTGGCAGTGCCCACTGACATATGGTACACAAAACTGCATGCAGACACACATACACAAAATAAAAAAAATACAAAAAAAATAAAATTAAAAAAAAAAAAAAGAAGAAGAGGACCTTTTAACGATGAACTGTTTAGTGATTTGGACATTCTAAGGACTGTGGGCTTTTAAGGTTGTTCTTCTTAGGTTGTGATTAGTGTAACATCATACTTTGGGGATAAGAACTGGAAAGGTGGTGGTTTAATAGTGATTGTGTTGCTGTATCCAGTTGACAAGGGTCAAATCCTAATCGAGACACCAACGCTTTCAAGTGCATCACAACCTTGACAACAACCCTGCGCGAGTTGACGGGAGCAGACTCACAAATAGGAGAATCTCGCTCCAAGTTGGAACTGGCCTGTGCAGCATCTGTGGCAGTATTGTTCTGATTTATCAGGCAATGTGGGAGGGCCCAGCCCACAACGCATAGTGTCACCCTGGGCAGGTTGTTGTGTACCATATAAGAAGGCAGGCTGGGCATGAGCCAGGGGAGCAAGCCAGTGAACAGCACTCCTCCATGGCCTGTGCTTCAGCTCCTGCCTCCAGGTTCCTGCCCTGAGTTCCTGCCTTGGGCTCCGTAAGTGATGAACTGTGACCCAGGAGATGTAAGCTGAATAAACCCTTTCTTCCCCAAGTTGGTGTCGGTCAGAGTGTTTTGTCACAGCAATGGAAGACAAACTAGAACAAGAGTCAACACGATAATTCCCTCTGCCTCCATCTTTAGTCTGTGCCTTCAATGATTCAGAGATGGTAAACTGTCTCCAGGCCAGAACTTGAAACACAACAGCTGCAGCAAACCACAGCACACAGTCAACAAATACATGCCATACATCACAAAACGATTCCTCCTGAAACACAGCTTCCTTAAAAGTATTATTTCCCATCTTGCAGAGATTCTAGCTTACCAAACTGGTCTCCATACCCCACGTTGATGCACCAGAATGTAGGAAGCTTCCTTTGCCACAAGCAGGTACAGCACGGCTCTGCTAAGGGAAGGTGGAGCACAGTACCCGCCTGTGGTCACTGTAGGGAACTGACCTCTTGATGCAGAGACCAGTTGGTTACTTTTGTAACCCAACCCGAGAGGCCCCTCCAGCTCAGGCCCATAGCCTGGGACAACGGAACGTTTCCCACTCTTGGCTGTGATTTCCCACCTGCCCAGAGACTGCGGCCCCTGGACAGGAATTTCAGGCTGATGGCTCATGGCCTATCTTCAGCCTATGTCCACTCACAACTCACTTCACCTCACCAGCTATCCAGATTGGTGGTCCAAGGATCCCTGTCCAACCCACTGGTCACCCAAACGAAATGGAGGCCAGCTTTGGCCTGTATGCACACAAAAAATGACAGGTGGGAATTCTGCAATGATGGTAATGAAGAATTAAATTTATTGCCTACTACAGCATGCTTTTATGAGCAAAATGACGTTAGCTCCCAGAGCCAATCACAGGCCCCCAATTCCAGGCCACTACACACCATTGCCCCACCCAGCATCATGCACCTGGGCCACATTGTTTGTTCCTTCTTGGGGCAGGGTCAGAGAAATCCCCTGACTCCTATCCATGTGGTGCCCTCAGAGGAGCTAGCTGAGGACTAGCCTCCAATTCAAATGGGATCTTCCTACAACACACATGGTTGTGAGCCAAATATCTGATAACTGTTTTAAGCTACTTGTTACGTTCATTTTGAGGGGAGACTGGTGTGCAAAAGCATTCAGGACTTTGTAAAGATAACTCGGGTTTTATTTCAGGGAGCAGGGGACTGGCATCTTACTCAGGTATATGACAGCCAGCAACATAGGCTGCTTGGCAGACTTTTTAAGAGGGAAGGCAGGCCAGGTATGGTGGTGTACCCCTTTAATCCCAGCACTCGGGACGCAAAGGCAGGCAGATCGCTGTGAGTTCAAGGCCAGCCTGCTCTACAGAGTGAGTTCCAGGCCAGCTGATGCTACAGGGAGACCCTGTCTCAAAAACAACAAAGAGAGAGAGAGAGAGAGAGAGAGAGAGAGAGAGAGAGAGAGAGAGAGAATAGGGTGTGGGCAATGCAATAGGTATATAGGGGAAAGTAGGCACTAGGGTGTGGATGCTTTGTGGTCCATATCAGGCCAAATAGCTTGAGAAAATGAGGGCGTTTCTCTCTCTCACACCCCCAACCCTTCCCCCCCCCAATGTAGGATGTGCTCAAGGGTGAACCTTCTTAGGGTTTCCAGGTCCAAGTTGACTGCGGTCTTACACTACTATGTTAATTTAATTTTTTTTTTCAGATAGGGATCCCCAACATGAGCTGGGCATGCTAGTGAATGCCTTTAATCCCAGCACTCCAGGAGTAGAAGCAAATAAGATCTCTATGAATTCAAGGCCAGCTTGCTCTACAATAACAAGTTCCAAGCCAGCTGAGGCTACAGGGAAACTCTATCTGGAAGATGGCTCAGTGGTTAAGAGCACTAGCTGCTCTTGTAGAAGTCCAAGGTTCAATTCCCAGAAACAACATGGTGGCTAACACCCACCCATCAAGGAATCCAATGCCCTTTTCTGACCCCCTCTGGCACTGCATGACAGGGGTGCACGTATACACATGCAGGCAATGAATTTATACACATAAAATTTTTTTTTAAATAGCCAGGCATGGTAGTACATACCTTTAATCCCAGTGCTTGGAAAGGAGAGGCAGGTGGATCTCTGTCAGCTTGGTCTACACAGTGAGTTCCAGGCCAGCCAAACATGACATACAGGATTCTGGAGACTAAATAACAAATGCATTACAATTTCTTCTTTATTCTCTTGAATTGTTACTTGCCTAGAGGGAAGCCAGTCACCATGTCATGAAACACTGTTGCATGTTCTGGCGATATAGTCATGTGAGCAAGACAATATACTTCTCCCAATGTTCAATGAACCAGGAGACATATTGACTCCAATGTCTGAGAGAAAGAGACAAGGAATCACCCAGCTAATTAGTTTCTAGATTCCTGACACTCAGAGAACACAAGAAGCTCAATGCTTATTTTATTTTTTAATTTTTTTTTATTATTATTATTTATCTTTGTATGTGTATGAATGTACTGTCTGCATGCAGGTCTGTGCACCCGTGTCGTGCAATGCTGCGGAGGTCAGAAGAGGATCTCGGATTCCCCTGGAACTGGAGTTCTCCTGGAATTGGAGTTACAGACGGTTCTTAGCTGCCATGTGGGTGCTGGGGATCGAACCCGGGTCCTCTGCAAGAGCGTCGGTGCTCTTAACCACTAGGCTATCTCTCCAGTCCCTCAATGCTTATTTTAAATTTCTAAAAAAGATTATATTGATTTTAAAGATTAAAAAAAATTTTGTTTTTATTTTATGTGTAAGAAGGTTTTTCCTATATTATGTAAGTGTACCACATGCATGCTATCCCCACAGAAGCCAGAAGAGGGTGTCAGATCCCTGGAACTGATGTTATAGATGTTTTTAGCTGCCATATGGGTGATAAACCCAGATTCTCAGGAAGAGCAGCCAGTGCTGTTAACTGCAGATCCATCTCTCCAGATAACATAAAATCCCAGAAGATAAAGCCAGACATAGTGGCGCACATCTTTAATCCCAGCACTGGGGAGGCAGAGGCAGGCAGATCTCTGTGAGTTCAAGGCCAGCCTGGTCTGCATAGTAAGTTCCAGGACAGCTGGGGCTACAGGGAGACCCTGTCTCAAAAACACCAAAAAAAAAAAAAAAAATCCCAGAAGATTTTATTTTAAATTTATTTATTTTTATTTTTATATGTATGAATGTATTGTCTGCATGCAGGTCTGCGCACCCGTGTCGTGCGATGCCGCGGAGGTCAGAAGAGGGTCTCGGATTCCCCTGGAACTGGAGTTCTCCTGGAACCGGAGTCGCAGACGGTTCTCAGCCGCCATGTGGGTGCTGGGGATCGAACCCGGGTCCTCTGCAAGAGCGGTCGGCGCTCTTAACCGCTAGGCCATCCCTCCAGCCCC